>JALXFT010003588.1:0-44010 GCA_023376895.1 Aspiorhynchus laticeps
AGAAGAAAATGATTTGAACTGAAAGGAGTTAAATTGTCACCTGAAGAGTGAATGCTCAGTCTCAATGCTCGTACTTCACAGCTGTCATAAGTACTTGTGTATGATTTTATATTCTCACCATCACACAGTACATCAGCTATGCAAACAATAAGTGGAAATAATGCACTTTAAAGGAAATGGTACTCAACTTCAGAAAACAAATTGAACACATTCAAACCACAGATGCAAAAAAAAGTATATGGGTTATTTAATGTACAGGCCATTTCCTTCACGCACGCACACGCACACTTAAATCAGAACATGCAACATTGCACATGTAACAAAAAATGTGGCAGAACACAAATGAGACACTTTACACGGATAATCAAATACCTCAGACTGGGGGCCTCTTTTAGAAAATTTTAGGTAATTCAAATAATGTGGTATGATGATTGGTTTTAAAATGGGCAGGAACATACACCCTTGATCTGTCCCACATTTATATCGATTAATCAAAACAGTCATAAGTACTGGTCTGTCTAATATAGTCAGTGTGAACTGAAGCACACAAATGCATTAACAATTTTAACTACATGTTGTGGTTATTGACATTTTCGTACATTTATTTATTTTGTTGTTTTATAGGCAGTCATGCTTGAGGTTTGGGGTAGGATTATTATTTATGGTATTATGATTACGCTCAGCATTTGCATGATTCCATGATCATTGCTCTGGAATTGAAACATTTGACTGAAGTAATCCATTAGTTCCAGCTGCTGCAAATGTAGTTTGTGTCATTGTTCTCCCCATTTCATTTCTTCATTACAGGAAATGACACAATATGGGTAACACTTAAGTACATGGGTATTAACTAGCAATGAACAATACTTCTACAGCGTTGATTAATCTTAGTCAATGTTAATTTCAACAGTTACACATGCATTTTTAAACAAATGTTATGTTAACAATAGTCAATGTGCTGTTAAATAACATGAACAAGCAATGAACAATTGCATATTTCTTACCTAACTAACAAAGATAATTAAACACTGGAAAAAATATATTGCTCATTGTTAATTTGTTAGCTAATGCATCGACTAATGTTAACAAGAGACCTTATCATGATAACATTGTCACAAAAAAAATGTTCTGAAATGAGCTGCTACTATTTATTCATAAAATATAGAAAATGAAGGCATGTTCATGAAATATAAATTTAAACAGTCACAAGCCAAACTGCAGTTACTTGTTAACACTTAACAAGACATATGATTCATAATGACATCAGAAAAAGCACAATGAATGAGTTAACATGCTTTACAATCCTTTTATTACATCGATCATTTGCCATCCTAAAATTATCCCAAAAGTTACATTTCACATTTTAAATAACATATAACCTTAAATATCTATCATAAATGGAAACAGTGTAATTTTTATATTATAAAAATATAAAATTATACAGCTCTCTGGAGAACATGATTCTGATTGGTCAATCGCAACATTCAGCAGTTAATTTGTTTTAAAATGATGACCATCATCTACACTAATCCTAACTAACTAACTGCCAGTCCTAGATTTTTGGAGGCGCTTGTTAATGATTTCATAACCCCTCCAAAATGACCTCAACCTCTGAATCTGTTCTTTCAGAGTTTCACTATCAACAAAATAAAACAGTGAGTTGAAACAGTCAGTAATATGATAAAAAAGAAGAAAATTACAAACAGGACAGATACAATAATAAAAAAAGATACTACAATTTAACTTTAAATTAAATAAATGGCTGAAAATGTGAACATATATAAATAAATGAAAGCCAATGTGTTAACAGGACAACACGACTATGGAGCTTTACAAAAAGGTAGTTTTCCAGTCCTCTGGAGATAAAGGAGGGGCTGAACCAAACTGCCCAGCAAAAAAACACACCTGACCAATAGACCAGTGTTCTTTTTATTTTTAGATATTTAAGGTTATATGCAGCATATATGAAAAGCATTGCCATTATAATCTTTACAATGATATTAAACGCTCTTCTTTTCATGTGGTTTTCCTCCTCTCTTTTTCTCTCTCCTGGTCCTGACTGCTTCAGAGCTCTGAGAACAGCCACACAGCAGAAAAACATGATAGAAAAAGTAAGCAGACCCTGACTCAAGTAACAACACATGAACAAATACATCTGAAACTGTATGGCAGCTAAAAAAGAAAACACACAGGACACAAGAATCATTATCCAGGCCACAATGGAGCAGCTCACTTTGTATCTGAGAGGTTTGTACTTCAGAAAGATTACAGGATGAACCACTGCCAGGTAACGCTCAACACAGATCAGACACTGAAACAGAGGACATCCAGTGATAGAAAAGCCTGCCAGAAATCCCACAATAAACCAGAGATCTGGAAAAGCTCTGCTCACTAGAGACAAGAAAGACTGCAGACAGAGGACAATCTCACAAACAGACAGATTGAGGCTGAAGAACTCTGCTGCAACTCCATTTCCAGCTCCTGTGACGATCAGCCAGATCACATAAGCGTTTTCAGGAAGCACAACAAGGAGGCTGAAGATCCATCCTGCAGTGTGAATGTCCAAGTATGATGTGGTGTTGTTTGTGAAGTAGCTGTCTGACTTGGATAAAATATCCATTTATTTCTCACTCTCTTGTTAACTGTCATCCAAAAAAAGTGGTCAACAGAATTTATTTTCAAATATAAAAATTGCTACAGGTAGAGTATGTTGAGTCAACTTGTAATTGAGTAAACATTTAAATGTCCATGTACTGGAGAATTAATCTGGAAATACACAAAGGCATGTATGTGAAAACCAAAGAAATTTACTTTAAGAATTATGCCTTTTTAAACTTTTTTTTTCAAACTATAGTTATAAAGTCCGATATAACCTCTTCCTTCGGCAGCATAATAATAATTTGATGATTGCAAAGTTGACTTTACAGTAGGTTAAAAACTGCTGCTTAGTTAAACTTAATTTACCTGAATAATGTCAAATCTTCCCACTATTTCAGCAAAAACTACAATCGCTGTCTCCTAAGTTGATCCGTACAGCACACATGTCAGAATCTACAATACTGGATGTATTATTTATCACATTCAACTGCATGCAAATATCACAAATCATATAACAGCCAGTGCAAATGTCACGATTCTTAGCAGCATAGATCAAAAAACGAATTTGGACTGATGCTGAAAAACAGGTGATACATCACCACTCACAGTGAATAACCCCCCACTACATGTATTACATATGCATTTAATAGCCTACATCTTTATTGATTTTAACAGTTACAATTTTGACAGAAATGTCAAAGGCTCTGAAGTAAAGTACATGATAAATGTTGAAACAACAAAAAATGAGAACATATTTGTTTTACAAGATTGATAAATGAATTACATCGGTCATAAATATTCTTATTGGTTAATTACAGAGGTGGGCAGTAACGAGTTACATTTACGTCATTACATTTACTTTTTGGGTAACTAATACTTTTAGAGTACACGATTACATAAACAAGGAAAACAATTCAAAATAAATATTACAAAGGTATACAAAACCAGTTTTGGAGGTCATAATGTCAGCCATCCAACACTGAACTGGACTAGATCCAAAAGTAACAGTCTGAACACAAAGAGGTCTGTGACACCATAACTGCTTAAGTGGACCAAAAAAAGGATCCGAGTCCTCTTTCAGGAACTGCGATAGTGTGAACACAAAGAAAACTGGGTCCTTTTTAACTTGGTCCACCTCTTGGGCCACTTAAAGGGGTCTGGGTTTGGTTCTTTTAAAGAGGACTCAAGTGTGAAAACAACCTTAGAGCAGAGGTCTTCAACCCTGTTCCTGAGGACCCACTCTCCTGAAGAGTTTAGCTACAACCCTAATCAAACACACCTGAAGACTCCTCAAGAGTTCCTCAAGACTGCTGGAAAATTGCAGTCAGGTGTGCTGAAGCAGGTTGGAAATAAACTTTCCAGGAGAGTGGGTCCCCAGGAGCAGGTTTGAAGACCTCTGGATTAGAGTATTGTTTTCATTAATATCTATTTATACATATATTACAGGCGCATGATAAAACATGTATTACAGAAACTTTTCAATGATAATTAAAACAGAATTATTGACATTTGATGAATGGTAGTTTCTGAACTCGGTAGAGAAAAAGAAGAGGCTGCACTAAACTAGTCAAAGCAAAAGAAACATAACTAACAGACTCGAGTTGATCAGTATCATGTGTTGAAATCAAGTTTGGAACTGCAAAAATAATATGAGCATATAAGATAACCAAAGTCACATTAGTTATTAGAATGAAATAAAATGCTTTTCCCATTCATACTCAAGAAGAGATACGACTGATTGCACACATATGAAGATCTCACAGACAGACAGATTGAGGTTGAAAAAATCTGATGCAACTCCACTTCGTGTTCCTGTGATGATAAGCCATAAAATATACGAGTGTGTAGGAAGACCAAAAAGAAAATTGATGCTGAACACACAAACGTCCAGATTGGTTATTTCCCCAACTGAATCATATGTGAAGTTTATAGAGGCTTCAGATGTGAAGTTTACTGTAGAGTTATTCATCTTTTCCTTGTTTACAGTATCTCTCAGTCCAAAAGCTCACAACAATCTTAATAATATTGCAACAGTAATCTATAGAGGGAAAAGTGTAAGTGATGTTAGGTAAATTGAGACATATAAGGTTAGAGTTTCATAAAGAATTAATTTCGTATAGTTCTAAATTTTCAATATGTTCTATACTTCGAGTCCATTTAAAATTAATTTAAAGTGTGATATTTTAATAATAATAATAACAGTGTAGCCTTTACTCGTATAGCCTACATTCACAGAGAAAATATCAAGTTTACAAGTTTGTCACCTGATGAGAGAAAGTCCAGTGTCTCTCGATGTGTATAAATCTGTGTGCTGTGTTTTGTAGACTGACTTCACAGCTGTCAGAAGAATATATCTGCAAGATTTCATCTGCTACACGTCACATAAAACATCAGAAATGCAAATTTATAATTTAAACAAATGTAAGGTTAAAAAGGGGAGTCATATATCAAAATGAACATTCAATGACTTGCAGTGACTGACATTAATGAAATCACATTTCTAAGGCAAAAGCAGCATATGAGTGTACAGAATACTTTTTTTTTTTTTTTTTTTAATTACTGTTCATAAAGTTTTAAATATGGATATTTTTCTTACAAAAAATGCATTGATTCACTTCAGGAGGCCTTTATTAACCCCCCCAGAGCCATGTTGATCACTTTTTTTATAATGGATGGATGCTCTTTATTAGCCTTCTGTTGGACTATTGATTATCACCATCCCATTTACTGCCATTATAAAGCTTGGAAAAGCCAGGACATTTTTTAATATAACTCTAATTGTATTCGGCTGAAAGAAGAAATTCATATATACTTTCATGAGGTTTTCATCCACTCTCTCACTCCTGGTCCTGACTGCTTCAGAGCTCTGAACTTGAGTGACTCAAGTCCAACATAAGTAAAATAAATGTTCATTACATCCAGTATAGTCCTGTCTAATATTACAGCATTCCCAATTTAAAGGGGTCATATGATGCTGTTTTAAAGATCATTATGTGTTGTATTTGGTGTAACAGAATATGTTGACATGCTTTAATGTTCAAAAAACACATTATTTTTCAAATACTGTACATTATTGTAGGTCCTCTATGTCCCGCCTCTCTCAAAGGCTAACTGTGCGTTCACACCGCCGCCGGCGAGAGCGTCAAAATTCGCTCTGGCCGCCCTGCCAATGACGCTGTAGAAAGATTCGTTGACGCTCTGACGATCGAATACTTGGTCTTGTATTTAAAGGAGCCGAAAAGGAAACAAGCATGTTGATCTTGTGCAGACTGATCACAAGTAGGGTATAAGTTAACCTCATTAAATATTTTAATTGTGATAGTAAGAAATTGATCAATGGAAAGAGCTTTATAGTTACAACAATTATAGTTACATGTTTGCTAACGAAATAAACCAATAAATGCCATTTGTGTGGTGTGTTTTTTGTGTTCATGGTTAAGTACTAGTCTAATTTCAACATGCAGTTTATAGGAGATGTTTACTAGCCTAGGTCTTTAATTAACATTAACGTTAATTTGTGCGCAGCCTACATTCCAAACTGTCCTGGTTGAAGTGTAGCCTTAATGTAATTGGTCAACTATGTTGTTTTGAGGAAATTAATAGCATTCCCCCTGAAAAAAAAACAAAGCGTTCTAGCGCTAAAATGCTTGGGAACTAATGTGGTCGGAACCAAAGTTTACAGGACTGCGTTCTCTGGAACCCTCTCAAGAGGAGGACTTCTACATTCCGATTGGTTGCCGCCGAACCGCGTCATAGCTCATTACCATGAAGTTGACTTGATTTAAACTCTCCTCAACGCTCTCACTATATTTCCTGGTTAGTCATGTGATTCATTTACCCTGTCATGTGATCTCGCTGTCCATTGTTCAATTAGGTGCGTTCGACTTCATGCGGCGCCGCAAAGATCGGCTGCCGCCTGACAAAAGCAATGCATTCTGGTTAGGACAATTTGTCCGACTTTGATCGGCGCTTCAGCCACCTTACGATCACATGTGCCATCAAAGAACCGCAAGAGCAAAACGAGACCAGCCGCCTAGGTCAGGCACTGCAGTTGCTCAATATCGGCTGAGAGAGCCTTGATGATGACACACTTTATTCTCATTAGTTAGATTCTGTCATGACAAGCACGAGGTGTGTTGCGTGTGTTTATTCTAACAATTAATTTCCAATAATGCTCACAAATCTGTGTTTTATTACAGTAAAGCTTTTTTAGTGTAGTTGAACTGTTATCTTGAGTCATTTTTATCAAAAACACTGATAAAAGCATATATACCCACACTTTATTGGTATTTAGTAGCCTATATGTTTATGCTGAACTATATTCTTGAACAGATGACGCTGTATTAAGCAGTATATAAAAAGAGTTTAGGTTGCTCATAAAAACGTTTCTGTGTATTTCACATGCATTTAATTCACTTTATTGTGATAAGAGTATGGAAACACCGTGCGAGCGTCACTACCGGGAGTAGAAAGTGTCCGACTCGACATCTCCACTTTTAATTCCGCCCCGACTGCAAGCAGCTACTATCGCCAGTCGGTGGCAGGCTAGTATAGTTCATCTCGAACAAGACTATTGTGTCATGTTCTGATTGGTTGTCATGTGTCTTGGTTCTCATTGGTTTATTCCTGTCATGTGACCATCATTGTTTGATATACGTAGCCCTCATGTTGCTTTTGTTCTTTGTCTAGCTTTGAACTGTGTAACCTGCTGTTGGTGAGTTTGTGTTTCTGTTTATGCCAAGTCTGTTCATGCCATGCCATGCCATGCCAAGTCAAGTCAAGTCTTTGTTCAAGTCAAGTGTTTGTTTGGATTTTACTAAGTTGAAATAAACTGCACATGGGTTCATCCACAACTTGCCTTCAGTGGACTATTTGTTACATCACCAGAACAGTGAATGTTCAGTCTTACAGACACTCATTACTCCACTCATGCAAATTTTAAGATCAAGCATTTAAAATGAGAAAGAAAAATGTTCTACACATCTGTGTTATATCAAAATATCAAAATATGGCCTACACATATAAAATATGTTACCTTGCCAAACATTATTAACTTTCATGCAGAAATGTGTTTTTTTTATAAAGTTTCAATCTTTATAAATCTGATACTAGCCAGCGCGTGCCACTCATTCAACGCCTGATATTCAAATAATCAGTTTCTTTGACATAAGTAAAAACAATATCTGTGTTATGATAAGATGTCAAGTTTGATTTCTCTGGCCACCCTCATTATAAGGTGATACTGGGCCATTGATGAAATTTTATTGGAAAACAAACCACAAACTAGAAGCGACCATGCATACATAATCAGAATAAAGAAAATGTATTGATTTAACTGAAGGGTTAAACCACAAATACAATCTAAATCTTTTCTTTTTAAAAACAGATCACAAGACAACACATTTTACATTATGAGAACGTAATGAATCAAACTTTTAAAGGAATAATTCTGACCAATATAAAGCAGGAAAAGTAAAAAACTGAGACTTACACTAGCTAAATGAATGTTATTGTTGATAAAGTCCAAAAATCAAATGGTCTATAGTGACACCAACAGCACACATACAGCTCAGTCAACACCAAATATGCAAATTGTTCTACCAGGCATTTAAAAATGAGAGAGAAAAAACTCTTTAATCATCTATGTTTTGATAAAATTTCATTAATACAACAATCCTATCCTACACGTAATACATTTAATTACAGTAACAATAGTTATCAATAAGTAAGATTTGGCATCTGAAGTAAGTTAAATATTACAATTGCAGATTTATGATAATCAATCATTTACTACAATTCATTGACTTAATCTAGTACAATCTGACAACTGCAAATTGTATGAGGCACAAATGAGAGTTTTCCAGTGCGGCGCAGATAAAGAAGAGGCTGTACAAAACCAGCCAGAATAGAACAAGTCAAACCAGTGAACCAGACTGGTGGAGAAGCATCAGCAGTCACAATGATAAATAATGTTGTGGTTACAAATGGGAAAAATAGGATAAACATGGTCACTGTGGTTATTAGAATAAGAAAAAGTGCCCTTCTTTTCATGGGGTTGTTCACCTTTCTTTCTCTCCCTCTCTCTCCTGGTCCTGACTGCTTCAGAGCTCTGAGAACAGCCACAAGACAAAACAACTGGATGGAGATGACCAGTGTCAGCTCCACTGTCAAGAACCATGCATGTGCATGATTGTTGTCTGAATCTAAATTGTACATGCAGACCAAACAGGAACCGAGATTAATGATCCAGGCCACAGTGCAGCAGATCACTCTATATCTGAGAGGTTTGAACTTCAGAAAGGTTACAGGATGAACCACAGCCAGGTAACGCTCAACACACATCAGACACTGAAACAGAGGACAACCAGTGAATGTAAATCCTAATAAAAACAGATCTAATATTTCAAGACATGAAAACCACCTTGACAGTATAAAGAACAAACTATTCAGACAGATACCAATCTCACAAACAGAGAGATTGAGGTTGAAGAACTCTAATGCAATTCCACTTCTTGTTCCAATTATAAGCCATATAACATAACAGGGCATAGGAAAACTAAACAAATTGATGCTGTACACAAAGACTTCCAGACTGTCCATAAGCACCCAGGACCGAATTGTGGAGTTTGTAGATATTTCAGGTCTGGTGAAGTTCACTGTAGAGTTATTCATCTCCTCTGTTTGTCTTCTCGGCAGCTCACAAAGCATAATAGCTAATGTAACCACAAGCTATGAAAAAAAGAAAAGTAGAAATTATATTTATGTACAATAAATATTCAATGAATAAATAATGCAACAAAGCTTCCTTTTCAAATCCAAATAACCATGATTAAATGACTATTCAATAATTCAGTATACCATTTTTGCACAAACAGGCAAAATATAATTTTTGTGGCCAGCGGTTTAGACATTAATGGCTGTGTGTTGAGTTATTTTGAGGGGACAGCAAATTTACACTGTTATACAAGCTGTACACTCACTACTTTACATTGTAGCAAAGTGTAACTTCTTCAGTGTTGTCACATGAAAAGATATAATAGAATATTTACAAAAATGTGAGGGGTGTACTCACTTCTGTGAGATACTTGTGTGTGTATATATATATATATATATATATATATATATATATATATATATATATATACGGGAAAAGAGTGTATAGCACGTTATACTTCATCTACATGATGTTAAATTGTGGTAATAGTATATGGCATCTCTTCTCTTCCGTAAAAGTCAAAAAGCCTATATAAGTTATTGCTTCTCTATATTAAGTGGTAGAGAAAGTAGACAATAATATTAATAATATCGCCATTAATAGCTCTGTTAATGTAGTGCTGCGCTGCTGAGAAAATGTGATACACAGAGCACATATCTATACAATCTACAAAATATGGTTCTGAACAGGAAGTAGTACAATATTACTTACTATATTTACTATAGCTATACATTTAAATAAGAATTATCATTTTATATCTCATTTCTGTTGAATGAATTTCAATTAAATTGTTACTTATTTTTGATGAAATAAAAGAGATCAGTTTTATTTTACTCAATAAAGCATTAAACTTGTCCTCAATCCCATGAACATTGCTAGATAAAAAAAAAATCACTGTTGCATATTAATGGGGGTAGAAATTTAAATAAATTTAAAGATAAGTTTTAAGAAATTCATCACCTGAAGAGTGAATGTCCAGTATCTCTGGGTGTATATAAATCTCTGTGCTGTGTTTTGTAGACTGACTTCACAGCTGTAACAAGAATATATGTGCATGATTTCATCTGTTACATGTCACATGCTGTAAAATATTATATGTAAATATTTCAGATACAAAAAAAAATGACAAAAAAATGATTAACTGACCTTTATTGTTTGACACTGGCTGCATGGGTTGTTTTACATTGCATTTTGTTTTAAAGCTTTTTGCATGTATTTTCTATCCAAAGTCAATTCAAGGTGTACATTTGCGAGTATGTGTTTCCTGGAAATCAAATTTGTAGGAAAAAAAAAAAAATCAATGATCACCCAAGTCTTTAAAAAATATCACTGGAAACATAAATGTTCAGTCTTCCCAAACAGGCACAGGTGCCACTCATTCAACACCTGATATGTAAATTGTAAAACAGTGCATTTAACAATGACAGAGGAAAATAACACTTAAACATCTGTGTTATGATAGCATCGCAAGATATTTTAATACTCTTTGTGGCAACTTTTAATATGGAAAAGGGGATACTGGGACATTGATAATGCGTTTTAGTGGATAAACAATCTACAAACTATAGCAAACACTAATAATAATCATATCTGATAAACACACAGAATAAACTTAATCTTTATAGAAAAATAACAATCAAATGTACAACTGTAAGTCAACTAATATTTTCTGAGCCACTTTAAACTGCAAAGACACAAAAGCTGTGTCTATATCTACATTATCTATATTAATCTACTAAAATATCATAGTTGAAAATATTATGCCAAAAGGAAACAGGAGAGTTTTCCTGTACGGTGCAGATAAAGAACAGGGTTCACAAAACCAGCCAGTACAGTATATAACAAATAAAAGCAATAAACCAAAGTGGATGCATAAACTCATTTATCATAATTGTAAAGAATCCTATGATTATATACGGGCCATATATGATAGCCATGTTTGTAGTAGTTATTAGAATGAGATAAAACGCTCTTCTCTTCATGTTGTTTTCCTCCTCTCTCTGTCTTCCTCTCTCTCCTGGTCCTGACTGCTTCAGAGCTCTGAGAACAGCCACAAGACAAAATAATTGGATGGAGAAGAAGAGGAGGAACTGCATGGACAAGAGCCATATATATACAATGTTCTGTGAGACCATAAACAGCACAAACAGGAGCCAAGAATAATTATCCAGGCCACAGTGCAGCAGATCACTCTATATCTGAGAGGTTTGTACTTCAGAAAGATTACAGGATGAACCACAGCCAGGTAACGCTCAACACACATCAGACACTGAAACAGAGGACGACCAGTGATGGTAAGTCCCACAAAAAACATTTTCAATTGTGAGAGACTTAAAGACCAATTTGATATTGCATATACAAAACAATTCAGACAGATACCAATCTCACAAGCAGAAAGATTGAGGTTGAAGAACTCTGATGCAACTCCACTTCCTGTTCCTGTGATGATGAGCCATGTAACATAGGAGTGTGTAGGAAGACCAAACAGGAAATTGATGCTGTACACACAAATGTTCAGACTGTCCAGTATCCCAATGGACTAAGTTGTGGAGTTTGTAGATGTTTCAGGTGAGGTGAAGTTCATTATAGATTTGTTCATCTCTGTGTTTGTCTTCTCAATTCAGCAGCTCACAACTTAACCTGCTTAAAGTTTACTGTGAAAAAAAAACAAAAAAAAACATTACAATGTACAAAACAATGACCACTGCAGCAATATAACAGTAATCCAGTAGAAGAATACAATAAAGTCAAAGATGAAGCAAGATGGCAGAAATTACATTTATATAAAACAAGAGACACCGAAACCATGTGAGAGACGTGAATGTAGCGCCAGCTATCAGGATGAGTGTTCTATTCAGTGTCCCCTAAACAATCTTTAAACATCTGCAACTTGTCAGCAGGTTCCAATCACTGAATACTTGATTTGCAAACTGTTAGAGTGAGCATTTAAAAATGAGAGAGAAATATAATACTTTAAACATCTGTGTTATTATAAGTAGTAATGCAAAAATCTTTGTGGCAACCCTCATTGTGGAAAAGGTGACAATCATTTATGGAGTGTTTTATTGGATAAACAAACAATTAGCAACAGCTTACATCAACCATTTATGATTAATACACTCAGAATAAACTTAAAGTGCCCCTATTATGGGCAATGAAAGGTTCATGTTTTGGGAGTCCCCAACAACAGGTTGACATGAATGCAAGGTCAAAAAAAAAACACTTTCATTGTCTTGTGCATTTATTTTTCCCTTCCTTGCTCAATGACTCCCAAATGATTCGCTCAACAATTCATTTTTCCAAACCCCTCTTTTGCGAGACGCTGATCTGTGGTGATTGGTCCAACTCCGATTGGTCTCATTTTCATTTCATCATGCATGTAATGCCTGATAAAGCCAAGTATAGGTCTCTGCAGCAAAGTAATGGGAGTTACCAGATCGGGGCATTTTTCGACCATTTTACCTGATTGGCTGACGTCATAGTGACGGTAGGTTTAGGGGTGGGGTTAGGTCAGGGGGATCATTTTGATTGCATGATTTAGAAACACCCAGCAGTTTTAAAACGCCCAGAAATTCAGAAATGCCCACTTTTGCTCTGCAGTGACCTCAATCTCGATAAAGCAGCGTTTGTGAGTGCAGTGCTGCTTTGAGTACAACCTTTACCGGGGAAACGGCTATTTTACCGCTCCAAAAGCAGCACCTAGTGGCAAAGAATGAATTTGCATATTCATTCAGACCAACGCGATGTTTCGACTTGGGATTCGTTTTAAAAATGACTCATTTCAATGTTTCAGAGTCAACTCTTTCTTTTGAGAGACAATAACTTTATACACGGTGCACTTTCAGATTTACAATTTTTAGGATGTTTTCATTCACTTAGAGCTGTGTTACACGCTGCATGAATGGTCTTTTTTAAAAATCCATAATAGAGGCACTTTAATCTAGGACAATAAAGGATTATGTGCAATTATGTAATATACAAATTGAGTTGTGAAGTTTGTAGATGTTTGTGGTGATGTTCACTGTAGAGTTCATCTTTCACTATAGACTGTAGACTCATCATCTTTGTTCAGCAGCTCACAAAACACAACATTTCAATACATTGTTTACGATCCAATTTGTACGGGCAGGTGACGTAATCGACCAGGAAGCTTAAAAGCACATGCGGTGGAACCAGCGTCAGCTTTCTGTCATTCAGCAAGCGCTCTGTGTGTGTGTCTGTAAAAAATAACTTACAAAATGAAGCATTTGGGTGAGAGCAGATCACATTACAGCTGTGTATTCCTCCCTGCAAATGTTACATCATTGCTGGGGATACACACAGTCTGTGTGTGGTCTGCTTGGGAGCGAAGCACGCAGAGTCGGCTCTCGAGGGAGAGAGCTCCCGCATTCCGAGCGTCTCCCGCTGCGTGCACTTCGCTCCCGGAAGGCTCTCTTTGCCGAGGGACCCTTCGTTAGCGTTGCCCGCGGTGCTGGTCCCGCTGCCGCCGAGGCGGAGCATCGGTTGCACTCGTGGGGTTCGCAGATGGATCTGGCAGAGGGAATGGAGACGGGCGAGTCCCTATCTTCTTCCTCACCCGCCAGATCCAGCGGCCGCTCTCTGGGATCAAAAGCCCGCTCTGCGGTTTCTTCCCCCCGGGAAGGCGGCTCGATGCTCCGCCTGTCTTCCTCCGAGAAGGTCAGCGTGGTGAGCGTCGATGAGGATTCGCCCCCTCATTCGCCCCAGTATGAGGAGCTGCTGGAGGTGGTAACTCGCGCTGTGGCCAAGCTAAACATCGACTGGCCCGCCTGGCGGTGTTACAGGCGTACCAAGCCGACCTGCACAAAGAGCTAGATGAGGGAGAGGAGCTAAGCTCTGATGACATCTCTGAGCTCCGTAGAACCGCTGATCTGTCTCTCCGCGCCACCAAGGAGACCCCCCGTGCCATCGGCAGGTCCATGGCAGCGATGCTGGCGGCAGAGAGGCATCTCTGGTTCCTCATGGACGACCCCGCTTGCGCCTTCTGGCCTGTTCGGCGACGCCGTCAACTCCTTCGTCAACAGATACCAGGAGGCCCGTAAACAAGCGGTGGCATTCCAGCGGTTCCGTTTCTCCGCAGTGTTAACCCACTCCACCCTGAAGGTTTACGTGGCGGCTTTATCGCCCTACCACCCCCCTCTTGGTGGCCAGTCAGTGGGTAGACACCCCCTAGTTACACGTTTCCTCCGGAGACTGAGGCCTCCGGCCAGAGAGCTTGTGCTAAGCGGTGGATCAGGATGCTATCCCATAGCCTCGAGTCTTCTGATCTCCACTCTTCTTGGGGATCTCACTCACTTCTCAGAAGTTGGCCTTCGGGACGCAGCCCCACCCACTCTAGCCACTCTTGGCCCCCTTTCTCTCGCCCTAGCTGTGCTCCATCCACACTAGGTAGGGATTTTGAAAGTCTGGCAGCGTGGGCACCTCGTTCCCAAAGCGTCTTGACGCAGCTCGAGTTCCTGAAGGGGAACGTCTCAGGTTACGCATGTAACCATGGTTTCCCGAAGGGAACAAGATGCTGTGTCTCGGGGCCATACTTCCGGCATCCCTGTGAGCGCTTGCTTCAGAGCAGCAAGTAAATTAGGTGTGGTCACTCTAAGACACAATGCATGGATCCAATCTAATGATACACATATTTCTCAACTGTTTACATTCATAATCAACATTTTTCAGGGATACTCAACAAGACAGATATTTTGTTCAAACTCAATTCTAGACACTGGTCACAGAAAACAATGTGCAAGTGCTGAATTGACTTCTTTCACATCTTCTTGAGTCTTCTGAGTGCTTTAAAATCGCTTGAATGTTAAACTGGCAAGGCTTAAAAATACATCACATAAAACACTAGATATGCAAATATTTCAGAGAAAAAAAGACAATGATATTGAAAAAGACAGATAGTCTGTGTAAACATTTTAACAATGCAGTTTACTTCTGCAGGATGTATGATAAACACATTCAGAATACATTTAATCAGTGTGTAATTAATCAGCATCATGCACTGATTGTTGACATGAATGTCTGATCTATACTGAACACAAAACTACAAGAAATCAAGAAAACTAAATCTTAGTACTACATAATACACTTATGTACAAAATATATATTCATTAATTTTCATCGAAATATTACAGTGCAAGTAAAGGCACACTGCAAACACTGCTAGCTGCTAACCTGATACCATTTACATACAGTAAGATTTCATTTCTAAAGTAAAATTTTGTAAAATAAGACAAGGTTTTATGGCGAACAATAGCAGGAAAGTTTTCCATTCCGGTGCAGATAAAGAACAGGCTGAACAAAACCAGCCAGCACATAACAGACCATACCAGGAAACCAAACTGCCTGAATATTTTGTTTTGTCAGATTGTTAAATAATGCTGAAAAAATAATTGGCACATACAGGATAACCATGTTCACAGTAGTTATAAGAATAACATAAAAAGCTCTTCTCTTCACATGGTTTTCCTCCTTTCTCTCTTTCCCTCTCTCTCCAGGTCCTGACTGCTTCAGAGCTCTGAGAACAGCCACAAGACAAAACAATTTAATAAAGAGATAGAGTACAAACTGCAGCATTAAGAACCACCCATGTGCATTAATGCTGAATAAAACTAAAATAAACACACAGCACAAACAAGAACCAAGAGTGATTATCCAGATCACAGTGCAGCAGATCACTCTATATCTGAGAGGTTTGAACTTCAGAAACGGTTACAGGATGAAACACTGCCAGGTAACGCTCAACACAGATCAGACACTGAAACAGAGGACGAGCCGTGATGGAGAATCCTATTAAAAACATTTGTAATGTAAAGAGACTTGAAAACCATATTGAAAGTAAGAAGAACAAGCAGTTCAGAGAGTTACCAATCTCAGAAACTGAGAGATTGAGGTTGAAGAACTCTGATTCAACTCCACTTCCTGTTCCTGTGATGATGAGCCATAGAACATAGGAGTGTGTAGGAAAACCAACCAGGAAATTGATGCCATATGCGCAAATGTTAAGACTTTCCACAAACCCAATGGAATGAGTTGTGGAGTTTGTAGATGTTTCAGGTGTAGTGAAGTTCACTGTAGAGTTATTCATCTCTGGGATTGTCTTCTTAATTCAGCAGCTCATCAACTAATATATTTTTTTCAACAAAAAGAGAGATATTTAAATGAACCAGATCTGTCAAAACATTTTTATATATCCAGATTATACAGTCCAGTCCATAATTCCACAACATTCCCAGGGCACTATAGCAAAATTCACTTTTACATTGTTTGATAAATGTAAAAATGTCATAAATGTGTGTAAACAACCATCCTATAATAATAAAAGTCCACCCGCTTCTTTTTTTAAATCCCCATAAATCCAAAGCAGTGTCTCAGAACAAGCCGTTCGCAGAATCTGTCACTAAAAGGATGGACACTGTTGCTGAGTGAGTCGCACACAATGCACCATGTTTATCTTCATGCTAGTGCGTTTAAAAGCAGCATTCAAGTAAGAAATGTCTTCTCATTAAAGCTATAGAAGTAATTCAGTCAAGAGCAGTGAGTGATTTTCTGTTTTTATTCTATTGTTTGGGTCGTATAAACAGTGTAGACAGCAGTATAGGTACTGTATATTAAGCTGTGGTCACGTAATACACAAATCTAATATAAACATGCTATTTATTTCCCAGTTGTTTACCTTCACAGACATAACCGACTGTGTTTACGTAACTTATGTGTGTTTTTAACATAAACTTGTATTTTTATTTTGTGTATTTGACAGTTTAAGCTCAATAAGACATGAAAGAAAACTTAGTTTAGTACTCACATGCCGTGTGACAGCCGCGTTCTGTGCTTGTGTTTCAGATGTGTGCACAGAAAAACGTATATCAGAAGTTTAAACTGATATGGCTTTAAAAAGCATGATTTCAGAGATAGACATGATAATCAAAACCAAACGGATGTTTTTTGTCAGAGTATTTGAGGTATGAACTGTAAAAGCACAGCCCTATTCTGGAAAAGGGGGCAGTTAAAGATACATGCACGGAAACTCGAAACCTTTTTTAATTTTCATATGATACAATATGCAATGGTCAGTGTTCAGTCTTCCCAAACAATATTTATCCATCTGCCATGCACTGGCCAGCACAGGTGCACTGACTGAGAATCTGATATGACAATGTTTAGACAAACATTTAAAAATAATGAGATGGAAAATGGGGCTTGGTAATTAAGTGATTTATTGGGAAAACAAAGTAATAGCAACCATTCATATTATTAATAGGACAATGAAGGTTTTCATGCACTCATGCTGTGGCTCTCTGAAATCAGTGCAAATATCATGGCTTTCTGCTAAGAATTTTCTAGAAATGGAAGTACATTTGAGGACAAACTAATCACAGTAGGCAACATAACAGGAAGCAGAGGCAGGAGAGTTTTCCAGTCCGGTTCAGATAAAGAACAGGTTGAACAAAACCAGTCAGTCAGCTTGTCATTCAAATCGATCACTTGCCTTATTTCTGCAAAGTGAACATTCAATCTTTGTACATCTAAACCTGTCAGCACAGGAGACACTTATTTATCATGTGATATGCAAAATTTCAACTGAAAAAGGGAGCAAGAGAGACGAACGAAATCAGAAAAAAAAAAAAATGGAAAGGGTGACACTGGTCATTGTTTAATAATTTTATTGAATAAACACTGGAGTCAAACACATAACATATATCCAATAAACACACTCAATAAACAATCTCTGTAAATGTATATTTATTATTAACTGTCTAAGTACCTTAAACAAAAAACTAAGATGTAATTACTGAATTTGAGGATATGTAACATCAAATCAGTAAAGACCAGGGGTGCATTTCCCAAAAGCATCGTAAGCCTATCGTAGCTCCATTGGTTTCAATGAGTCTACTACTTAAGCTTACAATGCTTTTGGGAAATGCAGCCCAGCATGAACATCAATTAAGATAGTTCAGCTTAAAGTACTAAAAATACATAAATAATTGCCTAATCAACTAATAAAAACTATTTAGAATGTAAAACTATGTGTAGTGAATTTTGTCAGTTTATGGGAAACAGAGACAGGAGAGTTTTCCAGCCCGGTGCAAATAAAGAACAGGTTGAACAAAACCAGCCAGTATATAACAAACCACACCAGGGGCCCAATATCCCAAGTTATAGTGGTTTTTCAAAATTATAAATACTCCTGAGATAATAATTGGCACATATATGATAACCATGTTCACAGTAGTTTTTAAAATGAGCTGAAATGCTCTTCTCTTCATGTGGTTTTCCTCCTCTTTCTTTCTTTCTCCTGGTCCTGACTGCTTCAGACCTCTGAGAACAGCCACAAGACAAAACAACTGGATGCAAAGTAAGAGGAGGAACTACTGTGTTATGAAGAACCATGTATGTGCATTAATATTATATCAAATTAATGTGATCATACAGGCCAAACAGGAGCCAAGTAATAAGTATCCAGGCCACAGTGGAGCAGATCACTCTATATCTGAGAGGTTTGTATTTCAGAAAGGTTACAGGATGAACCACTGCCAGGTAACGCTCAACACAGATCAGACACTGAAACAGAGGACGGCCAGCAATGGCAAGTCCTTGTAAAAACAGTGCTAATGGAGCAAGCTGTAAAAAACAGTTTGACAGTACAAAAACCAAACAATCCAGACAGGTACCAATCTCACTGACAGAGAGATTGACGGTGAAGAACTCTGATGCAACTCCATTTTTTGTTCCTGTCATGATGAGCCATATAATATAGGAGTGTGTAGGAAGACCAAACAAGACATTGATGCTGAACATACAAACTTCTACATCGCTCATTATCCAGCTGTAAGGAGTTATGTCGTTGGTGGAAGCTCCTGGTGTGGTGGAGTTCATTTTCCTCCTCGTCTGTCTGAGCATTATACAAGTGTGGGGTTATTCAGACTGCATTTCAACATAAGAAAGACAAAATTGCACACCAATATTACATGATTATGTATACAGGCAATTTTCATGCTGATTTTTTATCTGTTTCTACATCATATCCTAATGGTATCAAGTAAATACTTAATTCACTTTGATAAAAACAAGCTTAAGTGATTCAATTAGCATGCCCATAAACCCTTTAATATAACTCATGACTACAGCAATATTGTCATATATCAGCAGGAAAAAGAAAAATAATTAAATTTAAAAGAGGGGTTTGCCACCTTAAGAGTGAATGTTCATCTCTCTGGATGTGTATAAATCTCTGTGCTGTTTTGTAGACTCACTTCACAGCTGTCACAAGAATAAGTGCTTGACTTCATCTGCTACATGTCATATAAAACACCAAATATGCAAATATTAAAAGTAAACATAAAAAAAGATCAAAAAGACATATTCTCGTCTGACACTTAATTTTTCTTCTTTCCATTGTTATAAAACGTTCATTTAGATACATTTCTTGTTTATTGAACTGTTGTATTATCAAGTAATATCACTTTCACAATGTGATGCTTTTCTGAATATCATACAGCTGTGAAAGCTATCGTAGACATGGTGCCGCAACACATTTGCTCCTGGTACTGGTGTTTTTTATTCTGTAAATGCTCCAAAAGATCTTCAATTATTAAATTATCAAGAGAGCAGTGAATGTATAGTGTCCCGAAACAATCTTTATATATCTTTAAGTGGTCAGTGCAGGTGCCAGTCATTGAACACCTGATTTGCAAACTTAGAATGGGAAAGAAAATGAAACTGGATGGTTGATGAAGTGATTTATTGGATAAACAAGCAATTAGCATCCATTTATAATAACTTATAAACACACTTTGAATAAACTTAAAATAAAAAGGACAATGAAAGACTTCACTACCTGTCTGATCTATATTAAACACAAAACTGTCAAAAGCTGCCTGAAATCACCAACTGAAATCTCATCGTTTCGCTGCTATTCATATTTTAGAAGAGTGCTTTTTTTTCTTTTTTTTTTTTTTGCCAGGCCTCTGGGAAATAAAGCAATAAAGTTATTTGCGAGTTAGTGACATTGATTTAGCAGTTTAAGACCAGAATAAACAGCTATTTAAAAGACAAACGCAATTAAGAAATAAATAAAAAAGGTCCCATTCATTAATATAAGTTTTCTAAAGGTTTTATAGAGAACAGAAGCAGTGGAGTTTTCCAGCCCGATGCAGTTAAGAACAGGCTGAACAAAACCAGCCAGCACATAACAAATCATAGAAGGGACCCAAAGTATCAAACTAAACTTCTGTGTCAGAAAGGTAAAGATTCCAGAAATAGTACTTGGCACATATGTAATAGCCATGGTCACTGTAGTTATTACAATGATATTAAATGCTCTTCTCTTCATGTGGTTTTTCTCATCTCTCACTCTCTCTCCTGGTCCTGACTGCTTCAGAGCTCTGAGAACAGCCACAAGACAAAATAATTGAATGGGAGATGGAGTAGAAACTGCATTGAGAAGAACCATGCATGCACAGCCATGGTAGATAACAATAGTAGGATCAGGCAGATCAAACAGGAGCCAAGAGTGATTATCCAGGTCGCCGTGCAGCAGATCACTCTATATCTGAGAGGTTTGTACTTCAGAAAGGTTACAGGATGAACCACTGCCAGGTAACGCTCAACACAGATCAGACACTGAAACAGAGGACGACCAGTGATGGAAAGTCCTTGTAAAAGCAGGGCTAATGGAAAGACACTTGAAATATAACTTGACAATATTAAGAAACAAAAATCCACACAGATAGCAATCTCACAAAAAGAGTTATTGAGGTTGAAGAACTCTGATGCAACTCCACTTCCTGTTCCTCTGACGATGAGCCATATGACATAGGAGTGTGTAGGAAGACCAAACAAGATATTGATGCTGAACAAAGGATTTTTAATACTGTCCAATTGCCAGTTGGAAGGAGTTGTGATGTTGGTAGAAGCTTCTGGTGTGATGGAGTTCACTTCCTCCATGCTTGGCTGAGCACAGAAGCTCATATAATATTGCTAATGGAGGAGAGAATTACAAATGTACTGCATATTCAACCTGCAAGTCAATAAACCAAATAAGAAAGTAGACTTAATATGCAATTTATGTGATTAGCCAGCCCGATCTCACGGCAATTCGTACATATTTTACGACCTCATCTCGTACAAATTCATACGATTTTTGCTAAATCGTACGTATTTTACGAGTTGCCAATTCATATGAATTTGTACGAATGACCTACACCTAACCCCGCCCCTAAACCTACCCGTCACTGGGGTTTATACAAATCGTACAAAATTGTACGAGTGAGATCGTACGAATTCATATGAATTAGCCACCTCGTAAAATATGTACGAATTGCCATGAGATAGCGTTGGATTAGCCTGTTTACAGTTTGACAACAGTGACTTCCATTTTAGCAGCAAAATGCATGGAACACAGAATCTATTTAAGACTTTAAAATGCTGCCAAATAGTAACAGTAATATAGGGTTAAAAAAAAAAAATTCAGTTCATAATTTAGAAAAATAATGGGTTTCTAATATACTACAGAGAAGCCTTATGTAAAGTTTTATGATAAATAATGTAGCCATTATTTTATGTATGACAATTAATCCATCTAATATGACAATAACTTATTTAATATGACTCATAACCAAACTGACATTGGTATGTATGGTTCAGCAGCATAAAATAAAAATGAATCCAATTTAAAAGATGAGTTTATTACCTGATGAGTGAATGTCCAGTCTCTCTGGATGTGTGTACATTTCTGTGCTGTGTTTTGTAGACTGACTCACGACTGTTACAAGTGTATATGTGCATGAATTCATCTGCCTCACAAACAATAAAACATCTGATATGCAAATATTTGAATGAAAAAAAAATACAGGTTTAACAAGACAGAGTCTTATCAGAGTAAAAGTCTATATAGAAAATTACAACTTAATTGTTAAAGTTGGACTATATTTACACCAATGCAAAATATATATAGTCATCTTTATGATATGATGCATACAAAAAAAAAAATCTGTTGATCATTGAACACCTGATATGCACACTTAGAAAGAATGAGAGAGAAAATTACACCGAATGATTAAATGATTTACTGGAAAAAATATCAACCACTTATGACAAACAAATAAACACCCAGTGCTTTTCAAAATTGACTTATCCAGTAATAAAGGTTTAGCAAAATATCACTATAGCAGGTTTTATGAGGAACAGAGGCAAGAGAGTTTTCCAGCACGGTGCAGATAAAGAACAGGCTGAACAAAACTAGCCAGCATATAACAAATCACAAAAGGGAACCAAAGCACATTAATATTCTGCTGAATTAGAATGTTTAAGAGTGTTATGATAGTACATGGCACGTATGTGATGAGCATAGTCATAGTAGTTATGAGAATGAGATAAAATGCTCTTCTCTTCATGTGGATTTCCTCCTCTCTCTCTCTCACTCTCTCTCCTGGTCCTGACTGCTTCAGAGCTCTGAGAACAGCCACAAGACAAAACCACTGCATGAAGCAGTAGAGGAGGAACTGTAGTAAGAAGAACCATGCATGTTCATTAATGGTAGATAACATTAATATGAGCATGCAGCAGAAACAGGAACCAAGAGTGAGTATCCAGACCACAGTGCAGCAGATCACTCGATATCTGAGAGGTTTGTACTTCAGAAAGATTACAGGATGAACCACTGCCAGGTAACGCTCAACACAGATCAGACACTGAAACAGAGGACGAGCCAGTGAAGACAAGTCCTTGGAGGAACTCTGATAATTTAATGAGATATAAAAAACAATTTGACATTACAAAGACCAAACTATCCAGACAGGTACCAATCTCACAAACAGAGAGATTAAGGATAAAGAAATCTGATGCAACTCCACTTCCTGTGATGACGAACCATATAACATATGAGTTTGCAGGAAGAGCAAACAGCAAATTGATGCAGAGCATACAAATTTCAAGATTGTCCGCTATCCATATGGAAGGAGCTGTGGAGTTGATGGAATCTCCTGGTGTGGTGGAGTTCATTTCTTCCTCGCTTGTCTGAGCACAGACGATCACGAAACAAAAATTACATTGTTAATGGAGGAGATAATTATAAATATGCTGCATTATTCAGAATACAGTCCAACATAAGCAAAATATGAAAGTAAACTGAACATAAATTTTCAATCTGTTTCATTCTGTATTTTATCCAAATATTACATGACTAAAACAGGTAATGTTAATACTAATCATTGTGAAACTCCACATAATTCCCTAAAATGTTTCAAGTAAACTGATAGATTAAACAAATAAAACATGTTACTGATACCACAGTGTCCAATTTAAAAGAGGAGTTTATCACCTGAAGAGTGAATGTCCAGTCTCTCGGGATGTACTCTATGTAAATCTCTGTGCAGTGTTTTGTAGACTGACCTTACTGCTGCCACAACAATATACTGTATGTGCATGACTTCATCTGCTACACGTCACATAAACATCAGATATGCAAATATTCAAAGTAAAAATTAGGTTCAAAAGACAGTCCAATCAGAGTAAACCTTAATATATGTATAGATGAATCAATATAGAAAATTATATTTCTGATAAAAATCTGATAGTTTAAAATAATTTTAAACAATTATTAAAAAATTGAAGTTATATTGTCAGGGTTCTGTTGTGTGTGTCATGTGTTCCCGCCTCTTGTGTCCATATATGGTTTGTTTCCTGTCCTTGTTTCATGTCATTATTAGTTAAGTATGTTCCAGCTGTGTTTGTCTCGTTATGTGTTAATTACCCTGTGTATATTAGTCCTGTCTTTTGAGTTTGATTTTGTCTGGTCTACTCGTTACTTCCCGGTGTATCCTGTCTCTGAGTCCTGCCTTGTCCTGCCTTGTCCTGCCTTGTCCTGCCTTGTCCTGCCTTGTCCTGCCTTGTCCTGCCTTGTCCTGCCTTGTCCTGCCTTGTCCTGCCTTGTCCTGCCTTGATGTCTCCATTAAATATTATTATTTGAGTTTATGTCCTCATCTGTGTGTTCCTGTCCCTCCCTCGTGTGTGCACCGTGACATACAGTATATGATCACTTCCGATTGATTCAACATGGCTTTGTTTTCAGTGTGCTGTGGTCATCTATTTCCAAATATGCCACTTAAAATGCATCCTGATAGGTGAAGCAAAATTGAAAGCAAGTCGTTCATGTGAAATAGCTTGATTATTTTTATTATATATATACAGTGGGTACGGAAAGTATTCAGACCCCTTTAAATTTTTCACTCTTTGTTATATTGCAGCCATTTGCTAAAATCATTTAAGTTCATTTTTTTTCCTCATTAATGTACACACAGCACCCCATATTGACAGAAAAACACAGAATTGTTGACATTTTAGCAGATTTATTAAAAAAGAAAAACTGAAATATCACATGGTCCTAAGTATTCAGACCCTTTGCTGTGACACTCATATATTTAACTCGGGTGCTGTCCATTTCTTCTGATCATCCTTGAGATGGTTCTACACCTTCATTTGAGTCCAGCTGTGTTTAAATATACTGATTGGACTTGATTAGGAAAGCCACACACCTGTCTATATAAGACCTTACAGCTCACAGTGCATGTCAGAGCAAATGAGAATCATGAGGTCAAAGGAACTGCCTGAAGAGCTCAGAGACAGAATTGTGGCAAGGCACAGATCTGGCCAAGGTTACAAAAAAATTTCTGCTGCATTTAAGGTTCCTAAGAGCACAGTGGCCTCCATAATCCTTAAATGGAAGACGTTTGGGACGACCAGAACCCTTCCTAGAGCTGGCTGTCCGGCCAAACTGAGCTATCGGGGGAGAAGAGCCTTGGTGAGAGAGGTAAAGAAGAACCCAAAGATCACTGTGGCTGAGCTCCAGAGGTGCATTCGGGAGATGGGAGAAAGTTGTAGAAAGTCAACCATCACTGCAGCCCTCCACCAGTCGGGGCTTTATGGCAGAGTGGCCCGACGGAAGCCTCTCCTCAGTGCAAGACACATGAAAGCCCGCATGGAGGACTCCAAGATGGTGACAAATAAGATTCTCTGGTCTGATGAGACCAAGATAGAACTTTTTGGCCTTAATTCTAAGCGGTATGTGTGGAGAAAACCAGGCACTGCTCATCACCTGTCCAATACAGTCCCAACAGTGAAGCATGGTGGTGGCAGCATCATGCTGTGGGGGTGTTTTTCAGCTGCAGGGACAGGACGACTGGTTGCAATCGAGGGAAAGATGAATGCGGCCAAGTACAGGGATATCCTGGACGAAAACCTTCTCCAGAGTGCTCAGGACCTCAGACTGGGCCGAAGGTTTACCTTCCAACAAGACAATGACCCTAAGCACACAGCTAAAATAATGAAGGTGTGGCTTCAAAACAACTCCGTGACTGTTCTTGAATGGCCCAGCCAGAGCCCTGACTTAAACCCAATTGAGCATCTCTGGAGAGACCTAAAAATGGCTGTCCACCAAAGTTTACCATCCAACCTGACAGAACTGGAGAGGATCTGCAAGGAGGAATGGCAGAGGATCCCCAAATAAACTTGTTGCATCTTTCCCAAAAAGACTCATGGCTGTATTAAATCAAAAGGGTGCTTCTACTAAATACTGAGCAAAGGGTCCGAATACTTAGGACCATGTGATATTTCAGTTTTTCTTTTTTAATAAATCTGCAAAAATGTCAACAATTCTGTGTTTTTCTGTCAATATGGGGTGCTGTGTGTACATTAATGAGGAAATAAATGAACTTAAATGATTTTAGCAAATGGCTGCAATATAATAAAGAGTGAAAAATTTAAGGGGGTCTGAATATAAAAAAGATTTATGATTCTGGCCCTTGAAATACAATTTTTAAGACCAAGAGTAAGAAAGAAATGAGAGAGAAAATGACATTAATTTACTGGAAAAACAAACTTAATAGCTAACTAACCAATAGGATTTTTCAGTTCATGACGTGAAATCTTTACAATTCACAAAAAGCAGGTTTTATGAGGAACAAGAGAAGAGTTTTCCAGCCTGGTGCAGATAAAGAACAGGCTGAACAAAACCAGCCAGTGCATAAAAAAGCAAAGCACCAAAACAATCTTTATGTATATACTGCTGTATTAGAATGGTATTCTAGTGCTGTAATAGCATATGGGGCATATATGATAGCTACGTTTACTGTCTATATAAGAATGATATTAAACGCTCTTCTCTTCATGTGGTTTTCGTCCTCTCTCTCTCTCCTTCTCTCTCCTGGTCCTGACTGCTTCAGAGCTCTGAGAACAGCCACAAGACAAAACAACTGGATGGAGAGGAAGAAAAAGAACAGTGTTGAGAAAAACCAGCAGTATGCCTTCAAATTGAGAGGGTGTAAGATAAACCTAAAAAACAAACATGGTCCAAAAACGATGATCCAGGCTACGGTGCAGCAGATCACTCTATATCTGAGAGGTTTGTACTTCAGAAAGGTTACAGGATGAACCACTGCCAGGTAACGCTCAACACAGACCAGACACTGAAACAGAGGACGACCAGCAATGGCAAGTCCTTGTAAAAACACAACTAATGTTGAGAGACATGAGAACACATTTGACAGCATGAAGAACAAAGAATTCAAAGAGATTGCAATCTCACAAATAGAGAGATTGAGGATGAAGAACTCAGATAAAATTCCAGTTCCTATGATGATGAGCCAGATCACATAGGAGTGTGAAGACGACCAAACAGGAAATTAAAGGCGAACACACATATTTCTTGACAGACTATTAGCTCTGTAAGAAAAAGTGATGAGGACGTTGAAGATCTCGATGAAGATGTTTATTGCAGCATAGCAGTGACCATGTACATGCAGTACCTTGGGTTCAAAGGAGTCGGAATGAACCCCGAACTTCCTAAGCTCAAACCTTTTATACACTTAGAGTTTACTACCCTTCATGTAAATGAAGTTCCCCCCGTCGTTACAGCCGTGGTCTGTATGTTAATTAAGTTAATTAATTAAGTTCTGACACCCCTTTGTCTGAGGTCGTTCTCGGTGTCCCACACCCATTCCCATTCTACAATTGGTCACCATTTGCTCAGGATGTGATCATCCCAAATGGTATAGAAAAAACATAACTGTTGACTTTCTTCTTCTCTATAATAATTAAGCCATTTTGGGAAATGAGCATGATCAAACATACAGTGCCTTGAGAAAGTATTCATACCCCATAATTTTTTTCACGTTTTGTTATGTTGCTGCCTTATGTTAAACCGCTTTAAATTAAATTTTTTCCACATCAATCTACACTCCATAAACCATATTGACAAAGCAAAAACAGAATTGTTACAACTTCGTAAATTTATTAAAAATTAAATAAGTACATTACGTAAGTATTCATACCCTTAACTAAATATTTAGCTGAAGCGCCTTTACAGTCTCAAGTCTTTTCTGTCAGGTTGGATGGGGCAGATGCACATTTTCAGGTTTCTCCAGAAATATTTGACTGGGTTTAATCCCAGGCTGTGGCTGGGCCACTCAAGGACATTCACAGAGTTGCCTTTAAGCCACTCTTGCTGTGTGTTTAGGTTCATTGTCCTGTTGGAAGGTGAACCTTCTGCCCAGTCTGAGGTTCTGAATGCTCTGGACTGGGTTTTCATTAATCTCAATATTTTGGTGCATTGAGCTTTTCTTCTACTCTGATGAGTCTCCCAGTCCCTGCCACTGAAAAACAGCCCCACAGCATGAGGCTGCTACCAGCACACTTTACTTTTGGGATGGTATTCTGCAGGGGATGTGCAGAGCTGGTTTCCTTCAAACATGATGCTTAGAATTGAGGTTCATCAGACCAGAGAATCTTGTTTCTCACAGTCTGGGGGTCCTTTAGGAGCTTTTCTGCAAATTCCAAGTGTGTTTTCATGTGTCTTCACTGAGGAGAGGATTGAGTTTGGCCACACCGCCATAAAGCCCAGATCGGTGGAGTGTTGCAGTGATGTTTGTCCTTCTGTAAGTTTCCCCAATTCAATTGAATTTGCCACAGGTTAACTTCACTCAAAGTGTAGTAACGTCTACAAGCAATATGAATGCTCCTGAGCTAAACTTAAATTGTCCCAGATAAGGGTATGAATACTTATGCAATGGAATCATTTAAGTTTTTTATTTTTAATAAATTTGCAAAGATGTTAAAAAAACTGGTTTTTGCTTTACCATTATGGTGTATGGAGTGTAGAGTGATGTGGGGGAAAAAAAGGTCATTTAAAGCAGTTTAACATAAGGCAGCAACATAACAAAACGTGAAAAAAATTAAGGGGTATGAATACTTTTGCAAGGCACTGTATATTGTGGAGTGGAATCTGGGTCGGGGCAGACTATAGATTCTTAAGGCCCCGGTATACTTCAAATGAAGTTTGTTTTCGTTCTTCGTTTGGGGGGAAAAAGAAGTTCGAAAAGGCTGAGCGACGGTATACTGTTTTCGAACATTCCAACACCCCCGCACTGCTGGAGGCGGGGTGTAGATTAATGTAAACATGTGTTGTGACGCTCACGCATATGCCCTAAACACAACAACGATGCAACGATGGTGTATCTAGGTCTTTTATTAAACTGGATAAATTATTATATATTTTATGTGGTGTCATGATTTGATAAAAACAAAGGTTTATTATTGTATGTTCTTTTGGCATTTTATTTATTGTACACCATTTAAATTTGCTTATTGAAAGAACAACAACAGCAGCAGCAGCAGTATGGTGTGACATTTATTTGAAACACATGTATTTGGTACTTGCTACCTTATATCTTTACTCTTTCCTTTCATTCTTTTCATGGCTTTGAAAACTTGCATCTGATGTTTCTCTACGTCGCTTTTTGCATAACTTGTTGACACCAAGCTTCGTTGCAATTTCTTTCTAGGAATTAAATGCTTTCTCTGAATCTTTAAAGTCTCCCCGTGAGTGATTGTACAGGTGCGGATATATTTGTGGCAGCCCAGCTATTCAACACAGTGTATTTATGTTGCTAGTGACTTGGAGATGTTGATCTCCTGCCTGACCTTTGTTGAATGAGAAACAAACCGGGAAAAAAAATTGTGCGTCAAAGAAGGTGGAGCTCCAGAACACACCCATCAATTGCATAATCGCCACGGACCAACTGTAGCTCAAAGGTGTTTAGGAGCAAAAAGTTCCACAGAAAGTTCGCTTTGGTGAGCTGTTTCGAACTGCTGAAACAAACTCAAAACAAACTTCGATTCGGCCTGATTTTGTTCGAAATGATGTCATATCAGTTTGTTCTTCGATTTAGTTTGAAGTATATCAGGGCGTTGTAGGAAGACCAAACAGGAAACTGATGCTGCACACACAGATTTCCAAACCGTCCATTAGACCAATTAAATGAGTTGTGTAGTTTGATGCTTCAGGTGTGGTGAAGTTCACTGTAGAGTTATTCATCTCCTCCGTGTTTGTCTTCTCAGTTCAGCAGCTCACAAAAATATTATTACAACAAGATCTATAGGAAAACAGAAGTGCATATATACTAGGTTAAATCCAGATTACTCACAATGTTGACTTTAAGGTCATCTTAACAGCACAACCCTCATAATGTTGCAAAAAAAAAAAATAATCAAAAAGAGTTTATCACCGTGCAAATGTCTAGATGTGTAACTCCCTCAGCAATGTTTGGTTGTCTGACTACAAAAATGTGTGAATGACTTCATATGTCATGCACATGTTTAATTAAAAAAAATATGAGGTTTGAAACATTTGAATAGAAGAACAATTGACTATTGAAAATAATTTGTGATCATTTATATTTACTAATAGTTTGGTTTGTTAAATTAGTGTCTTATTTTAAATGGGAAAGTGGCCTGTGCAATGTATTAATTATCAGAGCTTGATTCAAATTGAATAATAAAAAATAAATACAATTTAAATTTAATTTCATTTCAAATGGAGTGATAGGCAGGCCCATCATAAAACCAGTGCATGTGCATGTGTTTAAATGATTGACAGAAGTGTGCACAGAAGTAGTGTGTATGCATGGAACATGGCTATCTGCTTTTGCGGTATCCACATTATTTTTCCTGTAAGAGCAGGTGCGGCCATTTGTAAATTTAATGTGTCTGGCTTCCAGTCTCATCCGCTTCAAGCTATATTTATCTGTACAACACAGCTCGTTTTGCAGATTGATATTTCAAACTGGTGTGTCTTACCATATTATTTTAATGCATTATCTTAATTATGAACACACTGGTTTAGTGCTTTTGTTTTACCCTGTTTTACCCATTACTGCACTTTGTTATTCTTCTCATTATTTCCCTACAGCGGATAATGAACCAGAAGTCTCGCACTTTGACAGAAAATGGCTTACTTCCATGTTGAAAAATAAGGTTTCCTGCCCAACTGTGTGCAGGACAAAGTGGGACTCGGGAAAATAGTTTCAACGTAACAGGTTTCATGGGGCTAAAGTGTTAAGGAAGCAACATATCATCAATCTAATACAGTAAATATTGTGTTTTTCTTTTTTTTTTTGGCATAGTATATAGAAACAAATGCAAGTTACCTAATGTCTTAGATAAAGATGGAACACTTGTTAAATCGTATACACTGATTTTAGAATAAATGATTACATATTTAGATTTTTACCAATCAAAGCTCAAAAGCTCAATCCTGATAACCATGGCATTGAAAAGAAAATTGAATTAGTTTGTCATCTAAACAGTGAATGCCTAGTCTCTCTGGGTGTATTTAAATCAGTTTTTTTTTGACTGATTGCCTGACTGACTGATTTCACAGCTGTTACAACTGAGATGCAAATATTTCAGATAGCTGTGTGAGTAAACATCTGAAACATTTGCATATAAGATGTTCTTTTTAAAATACAGCATATTAATTTTAGTTGGTTTAATTTATATGTATGTAAAGACACTTAAATGTACAACATATGCTAACAATTGTTAGCTTGTTAATTCACTAAATATTGACTTGAAATAAAGATAAAAGCTCAATTTAGAGATTCATCTTGGGTGTTTAATGGAGACAAACAGGATCAAAGAAGACGAACATTTTAAAAATAATAATAATAATAATTGTGCTATGGAAATAAATATGCTGGTTAATCAAATCCAGTGTCTGCTGTGACAGATTTAAGAAAACTCCTGCAAAACTTGAACAAAGTTGTTTGAAAAATCTGATATGGAAACTACACTGATGACACTGACATATAAATGATAAATGCTTTTATTTTGAAAACATACGAATCATTGATAATATATAAACTAAAATGGTGTGTGGCACAGATTTTTTGTATCATCATGGGAGGTTTATTTTAATGTATTTTTTTATAGACACAAATACAACATTTTCACATGTACACCATTATTGCATGCAGGAAAAAGATATTTGAGCAGAATTTAATCAGTAAAACAATTATTAAGCACAAAAAGAACCATAAAACTGCAAAAATGCAGATGGCAACATGCTGACAAGACTTAAATGTTTTAAATAGTTAGATGTGTTATGGAGGTTTGAAGAAAGGCAGTTTCCCAACTCGCCAGAGATAAAGAAGAGCAGGTACAAAACTACCCAGAGCAAAACAAAAAAAGCTAATAAAGCTCACTTCTTCAACGTCTTTTTGCAGCAGAATATAGAGGAATCTTGAGATGGTAAAAGGAACAACCATGATTAGCATAGTCACAGTCAATATTACAATGATCTTGAATGCTCTTCTCTTTACTGGATTTTCCTCCTCTCTCTCTCTCCCTCTCTCTCCTGGTCCTGACTGCTTCAGAGCTCTGAGAACAGCCACAAGACAAAACAACTGGATGAAGAGGAAGAGGAGAAACTGCAGGAATGAAATCCACATAAAAAGCTTTGGTGATGATCCTAAAATGAACAGGCAGAAAAAGCAGAATCCAAGACCTATTATCCAGACCACAGTGCAGCAGATCACTCTATATCTGAGAGGTTTGTACTTCAGAAAGATTACAGGATGAACCACTGCCAGGTAACGCTCAACACAGATCAGACACTGAAACAGAGGACGGGTTGTGATGATTTTTCCTGTTAGAAACCTCAGTACAAGCAAAAGCACTGCCTCGTGCAGACTTTGTTTGACTGAAAAAAAAAAAAAAAGCAAAGTGTACACAGAGTAAATGATCTCACAAACAGAGAGATTGAGGTTGAAGAACTCTGATGCAACTCCATTTCCTGTTCCTGTGATGATGAGCCATAGAACATAGCAGTGTGTAGGAAGACAAAACAGCAAACTGAAGGTCAACACACAAACTGTGAGAGCGGTCACTGGTGTGTTTCCATATGCTGTGAGGTTTGTAGATGGGAACACTGCACATGTCGGATCCACAGTAGAGCAGTTCATGGCTGTACTTGGTCTTTTGTATTGGTCTTTTAATTAGTTTCTGTGTAGAAATGTTCATTAATGTCCATTAATATGTATTTTTCACACCCACTCACATGCACACTCACATAGAGAGATTAATAGATTTTTGTGTGGTCTGTTTAATCCCAAAATAATGCTAACAGGCCCACAAACTGTGTAATGTATGTACTGATATGACACAACATTTTTAGTATGTAAAAATGGCATCATATTCTGTTAGCTTTGTAATATGTAATATTACTGAAGACAAATCAGTTGAACACATAATTTGTTTCACAATTAAATATTTCATTGTGACATTAAAAACCACCAAAGGCATTTTAAGGGGAGTTTATTACCTTGACAATCAAATTTCCAACCGCTCTCCAGAAACGCAGACTGTGACTTCTAACATTTTAACTTCTTGAATATGACTAAATAAAAATATTACTAAGAAAACATCGACTGGTAAATATTCCTGTGGGAAGCACAGTATTGTGAAGTACTAGCTCTGTTGTACACAGAAGTTTATTCACATCTCATATGTACTCGTCACATGTCATTCAGCCCTGCATGCAAATGTACAGAAACCGATTAAAAAGTCAGATGGCATTTTCTCTGTTCCTCAATATGGAACACTGGACTTTATAATCTGCCTCTAATTCAACACACCAGCTTATCTGATTGATATAAAATGAGTTGATTTTCTTGTTTATATTGAAGCAAAAGATGATCTTTGGAACATTCCATTATTGTCCAAGATGGCGCCACTGTGTTCGGATGCCGTCCAGGTCGCTCCGCTTAGATTGTGCTTTTATTTACTTTTTTACTTACTTTTGCTTTCTCTTTTCACTCACATTTCACTGCTGGTTATATACTCTCTTTATAATTGTGTATGTGACGAATAAAAGTCTTGAATAAATATCTTGAATTCCACGTTCCAACACGATCGTCATGTTTTACACCAACAATACAGAGCAAAAGTGGACAAAAAAAATACTAAGCACAAAAAAAAAAAATTCAAATGGAAGGGTCTTTAAGTGTGCATGTGCCATATGCATCTCTGCATTTACTCTAGTGAGCCTTGTACATTTTTTACATGCAATCACCACCTCGGCCTCGAAATAGTTTTTTTTTTTTGTGAGAACAGCCGTCCTATCTGGTGGCAAAAAAGAAACATGTTGTATGAATATTCTGTCTTAAGAAAACCTGGGAAAGTATCCTGGGACAATAAATGGCGAATATATGATAAGTATGTTTTTTCTTTGTCTATATAAACATAGAAAACCTCATTCATCATCTAAATCGACTTCAGGATAAGTCATTACACCTGTTTCAGAGTCAAAAAAAAAAAAACATGTCAAATTTAAATAATGTGTTTTCCACCAGTATGAACCTGCAGGTGGATGTCCAGAGTGCAAAAATCACTTGTCACATAACACTGAGATGCAAATACAAAATACTGCACATGGAACATTTTAATTTTAAGACATATTTACAGGCATGCTAACAAATTTGATACATTAATTCACTACATATGGACTATAGTTAAATAATTAAAGCTTTGAGTGTTTATGTGTTTGGGAAGTCACTGTGTTCTAAGGAATATGATATATATTGTGCAAACATAATCAATGAAGACTTGGTACAATAGAAACAAACTAACATATACAAATACCAAACCAACAAAAATTGTAATTACTGATAAAATTGCAACTCATACAACAAATTTGTAGCAACTTGACCCAACTCTCCTTGTTTTAAGAACAAAATTAAACCTTTCAGTTTGAATTTAAATACACTTGTCTTAATGACACTGTGATTTTTTTGTTAAATAGCAAAAAAATATGATCATATTGAATTTAGTTTGGAGGACACAACTAGGTGTTTGAAATCAACTGACAAATATTAGTAACAAAATTAACTGAGATTTTTCACAACCTATCTCCTCTGTTTATCCCAGAAAGATTTCAGTTTAAAATGAGTGAAAGGTGTTAAGGAGGTTTGAAGAAGGGCAGTTTTCCTTTTCGTCTGAGATAAAGAAGAGCAGGTACAAAACCACCCAGCACAAAACAGTACAAGCTAAACACGTTACATACTGAAGTATCTCCCTGTGTCAGGATATAGAATAATCTTGAGATGATAAAAGGGCCAAATATGACTAGCGTAGTCATGCTCATTATTACAATAATATAAAACGCTCTTGTCTTCATGTGGTTTTCCTCCTTTCTCTCTCTCTCTCTCCTGGTCCTGACTGCTTCAGAGCTCTGAGAACAGCCACAAGACAAAACAACTGGATGAAGAGGAAGAGGAGAAACTGCAGAAATGAAATCCATATAAAAGCATCATATGACACTACAGTGTAGAGCACACAGGATACAAGACCTGTTATCCAGACCGCAGTGCAGCAGATCACTCTATATCTGAGAGGTTTGTACTTCAGAAAGGTTACAGGATGAACCACTGCCAGGTAACACTCAACACAGATCAGACACTGAAACAGAGGACGGATGGTAACAATGTCTCCTGTTAAAAACTTTAGTATGACCAAAAACACTTGGTTTTGGAGACTTGGAAACAGCATCCTCTGTACGAAAATCAGTGAATACAGAGAGAAAATGATCTCACAAACAGACAGATTGAGGATGAAGAACGAAGCAACTCCACTTCCTGTTCCTGTGACGATAAGCCATATGACATAGCAGTGTGTTGGAAGGCCAAACAGAAAACTGAAGCTCAACAAAGAAATCTTGAGAACAGTCACTGGTGTGTTTTCAGTTGCTGTGAGGTTGGTTGATGGGAACGCCTCAAATGTGGAATCTTCGTAAAAGAATGCCATCTCTGTATGTCTCTAAACAAGCAGGATTTCAATGAGTATGTGAGTGGAAAAGAAAAAAAAAACTATTTTAAGGGTGTGTTTACACTTGACAGGTTTGGTTCTATTAAAACAAACTCAGTGCATCTGCTCTGTTAGAGAGGATCATTTGAATAAGTGTGCTAAAGGCTGATAAACACCTTTTCAGAGGGTCTCAGTCAGTTTTCAAATGAACTCTGGTGCATTCGACTTAAATATGAACACAGTCCAGATCAAAGACATTAGGGTTGCTTTCCACTTGCCCACTGCTGGTGGAACCTTTGAATTGGTTTTAATTGGAATGTCCTAAGCTCTTGATTACTTGAGCTGATTTGTTATTTGCATTTTCTTAACTAATTTGTCTCATGCACCATTCTGTATGTTTTTTTGTCTCATGCACCATTTTGTATATATGCTTGAGAAGCATACCTGGTTCTTCTCGTCAGATATGCCGTGCAATTCAATTCGGTAAAGCCATCGTAATCTCAGTATCTATGTAAGAGATGTCTATGTAGGCAACGGAGAATTTCCTGTCACTGTTTTGATTCCTTTTCACATTTTGTAAACTCTTCATGAGTTATCAGCTGGTAAAAATAAGGCCATATGTACACAACAAGGACATTTAGCCCACCACACAGGTAAGTTCACAAAATATACATCATAAAAGCTGTCCAATCAGGTTATGACTGCATGGCTTAAAGAAGAAATAAAACTGAACTACAAGTGTAAACACACTCTAAAACTTTACAAAATCTCTGCTAAATTGTCAGCTATTACATCACCTGTATAAATGAAATCAAATGATTTGCCTTCTTTCATTTTTAAATTAAAAACATTTATTGTAAGAATGTTAATATAACAATATAATATTTTTTTTTACCTTGACAAGTCAATTTTCAGTCATTCTCAATCAATCAGGTCCCTTTTAATATAACATAGACTGTAACTTTTAACACATTTTTAATTGCTTAATAATTCAATGGGGGAGTGCAGTATATATGAAGTAGCTCTGCTGTACTGAGAAATTCATTTTACATGTATCGTATATATATATATCTGAGAGGTTTGTACTTCAGAAAGGTTACAGGATGAACCACTGTCAGGTAACGCTCAACACACATCAGACACTGAAACAGAGGACGACCAGCGATGGTGAGACCCATTGCAAATGATAAAGAAGCTCTGAGCTCTCTAAACCTTATCACTAATAGCATTAAGAAAGAATTCACACACATGATAATCTCAGAAACACAAATTTGAAAGTTTAGAAACTCCATTGTGATTCCTTTTCCTGTCACAATAAGCCACAGGACATAGACGAGTGTTGGAGGCCCAAACAGGACATTGAAGCACTGCACACAAATCCAGGAAATGTCCACTTGTAATGTGGACGAAATGTAGACTGACTACACAGCTGTCACTAGATTATGTGCTTAACATGACACTGAACACGCAACATGCAAATGCGAGGGATCAGAAGTCACTGTATTAGATGACAAAATATGAAACCAAGTGACATCCGCAAACAAATGATGCTAGAGCTTTTCTCAAGCAGCTTCACTTTTCTCTGCCATTTTTCTGTGACACAAAAACTGAATTTTCTACAGCTATCACTCCAGTGTCACTATAAAGGAGAGGGTGTGTATAAAGTAACTGGGGGTTTTTCAGATCTTCTGCTGTGCAAGGCCACAATTTGGCTGTTGCTTGTATGTGACCCTGGACCACAAAACCAGTCATAAGTAGCACAGGTATATGTGTAGCAATAGCCAAAAATACACTGTATGGGTCAACATTATAGATTTTTCTTTTATGCCAAAAATCTTAGGATATTAAGTAAAGATCATGTTCCATTGAGATATTTAGTAAATGTCCTACCATATCAAAACTTAATTTTTGATTAGTAATATGCATCGCTAAGAACTTCATTTGGACAACTTTAAAGGCGATTTTCTCAATATTATTTTTTTTTTTGCACCCTCAGATTCCAGATTTTCAAATAGTTGTATCTCGGCCAAATATTGCCCTCTCTTAACAAACCATACATCAATGGAAAGCTTATTTATTCAAAAAGAAAATGACCCTTATGATTGGTTTTGCGGTCCAGGTTCACATATGAAATCAAACTGTTGTTATCATTTGATGGAATATGAAAAACAAACAGAAACTCGCTGCAGTGATCTGTGGATACATCTGGCATGGTAACAGCTGGCAGTGTCAGAGATGAATTGCTTTTATTTGGAAAACATACAAATTACGTCTAATACATAAAATAAAATAACTTGTGTTAAGCATATTTTCATCTTTTGTGTTTGAATTGAAAATGAAATTATTGACCAAGAAAAAATATATGTTTGATTTAACACAAAGACCTTTTGCTGCCCCAAAGTGGAACATGTTGTCACATATATGGAGTAAGTTGTCACAATGGAACCTGCCAAAAAATGATCTAGTGTCAGCCTTCTGCTAAATTTAAACAGCAAAACAATTAGGCAGCAGCAGACAATTCAAGAAAAGACTTTAATATCACTGTTAAGTGGGTAACTGTACTTTCTAAACTTTATAGCTACTGAAAAAGTCCATGTGACAACTAAAGTGCCACCTCACATGAGTGAGGGGTGTTATGGAGGTTTAAAGAAGGGTAGTTTCCCAGATCGTTGGAGATAAAGAAGAGCAGGTACAAAACCACCCAGTACAAAACAATACAAGCTAAACACACTAAACACCGAATAATTCTGCTGTAGTAGAATATAGAGGAATCCTGTTATAATAAAAGGTAAAAATATGATTAGCATTGTCACTGTTAATATTAGAATGAGATTAGAATTAACCAAGTGTTAAGCTATAACTAATTGAAGATATTGCTGAGAAACCTGGGGAGTAAATTGGAAAATATTCCAACAGTACAAGCTCTGCATCTTTCATATAGCCTACACTGTAAAAAAAAAAAAGTTCACTCAACTTAAATTTATTAGTTATCTTTTTGCTTTGACTCAGTTAAGTTTTATTCACTTAATATTCTAAGTACTTTCAACTTAAAAAGTTTAGTTAACATACTAAAATAGTTGATCCAACTACATATTTCAAGTAACCTGGACTTGAAAAGTTAAGTTGAACTAGGTCAACTTACATTTTTAAGTAACCTGAACTTGCAAAGTTTAGTTGACATGCGTTAACTTATATTTTCAAGTTATCTGTACTACAATTTAAGTTCATTGAACTTAATGTGGCATATTTTCTAAACTTGCAATAGCACATTCAACCAAATAAATAACACATTTTGTTCCATATAAATTACTTTATTGTCCCTTGCAAATGAACAAATGTTAAGGACAAACTCTTAAAACATGTTAAAAATCATACAGAGATTCCAGAAATCTGTCTAAATGTCATTTCAGTTACCGAGTGTTTAAAACTAACACATTGAAAGTGGATTACCATGAAAAAAAGGTCATGCCACTGATGCATGGATACTAAAAACATGCAGAAACTACTTTTAACTGTAAAATACACAACAGCCAGCACATTTCTTATTAGAAATACACAACACGATTCTAAATGTTTGTAAATGCAAAATAAGAAACAAATTATATAGAAATTACAGAAAATAAATTCTCAAATTAATAAAATGTAAAAAAAACATCATAAAATGACATAGCAATTGCATAATGTTTAAAGGTTAAATTTTACTTTAAACAAATGCACAGAAAGTAATTTTTTCCCAGTATATTCTTTTTTTGACTCTCAAAGTGACGTAGCCACTGACTTAAAGGGATAGTTCACCCAAAAATGAAAATTCTGTCCTTAATTACTCAACCTCATGTCATTCCAAACCCGTAAGCAGGGCCGTCCTTTGGGCGGTGCAACTGGTGCACCGGGCCCCGCGCCCCGCGACGAACGGAATCCAAACACCCCCCCCCCAACCTACCCCCCCCCCCCTCCTCCTCCTCCTCCGTAACGCGATCGCAAACGGACCGAGGGGGGCCCCACTCCATACCTCGCACCGGGCCCCGCGTCAGCCAGGGACGGCCCTGCCCGTAAGACCTTCGTGAATGCAAGTGAATGGCGGCAGACGGTGACGCAGAAGAGTTGTTGAATAAAGTCATTATTTTTGTTTTCTTTGCACACAAAAATTCTCATAGCTTCATAAAATTACAATTGAACCACTGATGTCACATGGACCATTTTAACTATGTCCTTACAACATTTTTCTGGGCCTTGATCGTGGTAGTACTCTTGCTGTCTATGCAGGGTCCGAAAAAAATATCTTAATTTGTGCTCTTTATGTCTTATGGGTTTGGAACAACATGAGGGTGAGAATTAATGACAGAATTTTGATTTTTGGGTGAACTATCCCTTTAAGTGTAATGAATCACTAAGAATTTCAGCTAAAAATCTTGTACTGAAGAATAAAAAAAAATAAAAAAAATCACCTACATATTGCAAATTTTCAGTTTTGAGTGAAATTTCTTTAACACAATTTTGGCTTTGTTTGTAGTACTGTGAATGTACTGTGTATCGTGAGATAAGTACCTTGTATCATATCATATAATGACATTTACATTTAATCATTTAGTAGATGCTTTTATCCAAAATGACTTACAAATGAGGACAATAGAAGCAATCAAACCAACAAAAGTGCAACAATATGCAAGTCCCAGATAGTCAAATGCAGTACACAACGTGTTACAACCCCAGATTACCAAGATTTCTTCTTCTATTACCAGGACCACACCGCAGCAGATTGATGGTGCTCACTCTGGTCAACCACAAATGTAATTCCAACAGTCATGTCCTTGATAGTCTCGCGCAGCCAGACCTTCAGACTGATGGCTGAAGGTCTGGAATCCATGGCAGGTTTTATTGGCCAAGGCCCGCCCATGAGGCCGTTTGACCGACATGTCAAACAACCAATCACAGCTCGTTTCATTCAGCGTCATGTTTCGGTGGAAATGTCACCACAATAACAGACCGGTGTATAAAACTCTCGGACGTATTTTAAAGATTCTATGCTGCGAACTTTAAATATTTCACATACTTTCCAGTGTTTAGTTGATCCTGATAAGCGCTCGTCATCACATTTGTAAACACGACGGCTTTCTTCTTTCGTGAGGGGGTTTGACGTCACAGTATTTTTGTTTCCAGGCAGAAAGTTAAAGAACGCGACACACACGTCTCCCGGAAATCCTGTATAATTCAACCAATCCGATGACGACTTCGAAACTCCTGAAGTGTTTCCACTTTTGTGTTCCATGTGAATCAGACGTTCAGCGGTCCGTAGGCATGACGTCTTGAGGCTGAGACTATGTCCTTGATGAATTCCTCTTCAGAACCTGTGTGCTTTAATAAAAACAAAGGGAAGCATTAAAATGTGCCTTACAGTCTTAAAGCTTACAGACTCCAATATGTGCACTTATAAAGTAAATATATTTACTTACAACTTTGTCCAAGCTCTACAATGTGAAAGTCATTTCCATTTTGTCTGCATAGTTCTTTGATTGAAACAACTGCAAAAGGACTTGCTGCGATCCGTCCACAAGATTGTTGAATTATACGCTGATCTTCAGTCATTCCAGAATATCATAAACATGAAAAACACAGAAATATGTTAACAACACTGCAAAATAATAAATAAATAAAATCTTGTCAGAGAAAGTCAAATGGCATGACAAGTTTACGTTTCAATTACAAAGCCCTACTTTACAATCCATACAAGGCTTTTAAATTACTTAACACATGAACAAAAAAGATAATTTAACACATTTGTGTCCATCCTTATTGCAGAGCTGTTTATACAAGCTATTATTATAAGCTATATGATATAAGCTATTATTACTGTTATTCAAAAGCCTACAGTTTTGAACGTACACTACCAGTCAAGAGTTTTGAATGTTTTCTAAAGAATTCTCTTCTGCTCACCAAGCCTGCATTAATTTGAACCAAAATACAGCAAAAGAAGTAATATTGTAAAATATTTTTTCTATTTAAAATAACTGCTTTCTATTTGAATATATTTTAAAATGTAATTTATTACTGTCATTTCAAAGCTGATTTTTTTTAGCATCATTACTCCAGTCTTCAGTGACACATTATCCTTCAGAAATCATTATAATAATCTGATTTGCTACTCAAAAAAATAAATAAAATAAAATATATATATATTTTATTTTTTTATTATTAATGTTGAAAACAGCAGAGTAGAATTTTCTTCAGGTTTCTTTGATTAATAGAAAATTCAGAAGAACAGCATTTATCTGAAATAGAAATCTTAAACATTTTAAATGTCTTTTTCATCAATGTTGATCAATTTAAAGCATCCTTGCTAAATAGAAGTAACGTTAGCCTATTAATTTCTATAATTTCTTTCCCTATATATATACTGACTATAAGCTTTTGAATGGTATAAGTTAGTGTATAATATTTCAAAGTTTTTTATTTCAGATAAATGCTGATCTTTGGATCTTTCTATTCATCAAATAATCCTGAACAAAAATGTACTCAACTGTTTTAAATATTGATAATAATAATAATAATAATAATAAATGTTTCTTGAACAGCAAATCAGAATATTAGAATGATTTCTGAAGAATCATGCGACTGGAGTAAAAAAAAAATCAGCTACAGGTGCTACATTTTATTCTTTCCTACATTAAAGCACTTGAATACGACAAGTTCATAATCACAACTTCATAAGTGGGAAATAGGAAATTTCCGATAGCACGTGAAGGGCTGGAATGTTGGACGTTCGATATTCGCATATTTAGGGACCGTCTCTAAAGTTACATGCGATATTGGTATACACTTTTCTAACTTCAATAGCATTTGAGCAGAATGACTTACAGTCATAAAAACAACTGTAAACTGTTCATCTAGCTGTCAACTATAATGCACACTTTTTACATTTTTGATATTTATTAAAATCTACTGTAAATCATATGTAAAAAAAAATATATATTTTTCACTACCGAATGGGCTCAAACGCAAAATATGCCATAATTTAAAGCTCAATAGCCTTTGAGGAGAATGACTTACAGTCATAAAAACAACTGTAAACTGTTCATCTAGGTGTAAACTATAATGCACACCTTTTACATTTTTGATACTTATTAAAATCTACTGTAAATCATATGTAAAAAAATAAATTTTTCACTACAAAATGGGCTCAAACGCAAATTCAAAGCTCAATAGCATTTGAGGAGAATGACTTACAGTCATAAAAACAACTGTAAACTGTTCATCTAGGTGTAAACTATAATGCACACCTTTTACATTTTTGATACTTATTAAAATCTACTGTAAATCATATGTAAAAAAATCTATTTTTCACTACAAAATGGGCTCAAATGCAAATTTAAAGCTCAATAGCATTTGAGGAGAATGACTTACAGTCATAAAACCAACTGTAAACTGTTCATCTAGGTGTAAACTATAATGCACACCTTTTACATATTTGATATTTATTCAAATCTACTGTAAATCATATGTAAAAAAAAATTATATTTTTCACTACCGAATGGGCTCAAACGCAAAATATGCCATAATTTAAAGCTCAATAGCCTTTGAGGAGAATGACTTACAGTCATAAAAACAACTGTAAACTGTTCATCTAGGTGTAAACTATAATGCACACCTTTTACATTTTTGATATTTATTAAAATCTACTGTAAATCATATGTAAAAAAATCTATTTTTCACTACAAAATGGGCTCAAATGCAAATTTAAAGCTCAATAGCATTTGAGGAGAATGACTTACAGTCATAAAACCAACTGTAAACTGTTCATCTAGCTGTCAACTATAATGCACACCTTTTACATATTTGATATTTATTAAAATCTACTGTAAATCATATGTAAAATATTATATTTTTCACTACAAAATGGGCTCAAATGCAAATTTAAAGCTCAATAGCATTTGAGGAGAATGACTTACAGTCATAAAAACAACTGTAAACTGTTCATCTACATGTCAACTATAATGCACACCTTTTACATTTTTGATATTTATTCAAATCTACTGTAAATCATATGTAAAAAAATCTATTTTTCACTACAAAATGGGCTCAAATGCAAATTTAAAGCTCAATAGCATTTGAGGAGAATGACTTACAGTCATAAAACCAACTGTAAACTGTTCATCTACATGTCAACTATAATGCACACCTTTTACATTTTTGATATTTATTAAAATCTACTGTAAATCATATGTAAAAAAATCTATTTTTCACTACAAAATGGGCTCAAATGCAAATTTAAAGCTCAATAGCATTTGAGGAGAATGACTTACAGTCATAAAACCAACTGTAAACTGTTCATCTAGGTGTAAACTATAATGCACACCTCTTACATATTTGATATTTATTCAAATCTACTGTAAATCATATGCAAAAAAAAATTATATTTTTCACTACCGAATGGGCTCAAACGCAAAATATGCCATAATTTAAAGCTCAATAGCCTTTGAGGAGAATGACTTACAGTCATAAAAACAACTGTAAACTGTTCATCTAGGTGTAAACTATAATGCACACCTTTAACA
>JALXFT010003587.1:0-27500 GCA_023376895.1 Aspiorhynchus laticeps
GAAAAAGGTCAATAGATGGCTAGACAGCTACCATAGATGGATGGATGGATGGATAGCATGATAAATTCATCAAACATATCATCAAACTTTGTAAAGATGAATACAGGAGACTGAGGATGAAATCACATCTTGTTGGTAGATACAGTAACAATTTTTCTTTCTTTTTTACCTGTTTTTTATGTCACTTTTCTTTAGCTATATAACCTGAGCATAGGTCACATAACCATATCCAGCAACACACCTAAAATATTTAAATAACCACTTGAATTTCATTGATATTTTCATTGTAAATTCTGTTTTTTTCTTTTCTTTTTGTGCTCTTGTTTTATTATAGATCAATGTGTACACCGCACGTTACAAAACTGTTGAGAATACAGTAATAATACTGTAAAAACACCCACATCTACTGTACACGACAAGAAACTTTTACAGTACTGTACAGATAGATAGATACATGTGTATATACACACAGAAAAAGAGTATCTTGGTGGAAAACAAAGTATTTCAAGACACAATTCACAAAGACATCCTACAAAACAATGGAGAATAAATGTAGCCTATAAGATCTGACACTTATTAGCATCAAATGGGAGCCATTTGATGTGGGAGGAAGGCTCAGTGCCAATTTCTGTCTTGCTTATCAGTGTTACTATGTTTGAGAATGCCACTGACATTCACAGCTGGTCTGCTTCAATTCTGTGACGGGAAATAATGTGTGTGTGTGTACCTCACAGCGGCATATGCTCCATCCGTCATATGAATCTCACCTGAGCACTCAGAATCAGCGCAGAGCCCGTCAACACATCACACAGGCCGCGTCGAGAGAACTGATGCAACGATGAGCAGTCGATATGTTTAGTTGCCTACAGAAAGAATTCGTGAGCTTCATCATTTGATTACGATTTGGCAAATCATACTGAAGAGACAAGTTGGCGTTGGAGAGGTGAAGCTTTGAAGGCAGCGCCCCCTGTTGGAAAAGATGCTTTAATACGTGGTAAGAAAAGAGAAAGAAAGAAAGAAAGAAAGAAAGAAAGAAAGAAAGAAAGAAAGAAAGAAAGAAAGAAAGAAATTGTATGTGGGTTATGCTTCTCAAATCTATGCGTAAAAATTGCTTATGACGCACAATTGTCAGATTAGATCTGAAATCTGATGTTTAGTTTTTCATTTTAATAAAAATTCTTTATGATTCCATAATGCAAACCTTATCCCAAACATGACCGGAAATCGAACAGGTTCAAATGAATAATTCATTGCTCTTATCTATAGATAAGGTCACGAATTGCTGATGAAAAAAAAAAAAGTTGTACTTAATTGACATACCGATTGCTAAATAGGCTACAATATTTGAATATTAAATATATTTTATATTTAAGCAACACGCAATGTCTCCCCTTGTTAAAGAAGAAACTGGTTGACCTGGAGTCGATTAATCATCCACAAGAATATTGTCATAACATGCTGTAATTTGTAAAATCAAGCAGACAGATGAGGCGTATCATGTCAAAAAATGTGGAGACTTTCAATGAAATAGGCCTAATTACTATTTTGATGTACTTCTGATACAATGAAAAGCCATAGAAACAAATTAACTTCCTCTATTTTCATTCAAACTAAGAAATAATCCAGCAGTCGGGTGTTTTTCTCCCTTTAATCAAAGTGACATTGATGAACAAATGTAGTCCACTAATATTATTGTTTAAGTACATTTTCAAAAGGACCTCCAATACACAGCGCTCGAGGAGAAGACTTAATGTCTTCACACCTTTTGACGCACAAAAGACTGTTGGTTTCGATACACGACGACCCAGGGACATGTATCCCTTTATGGATCACAGGGGCACTTCAAAGACCCAAAGTACCTCACAGACCATCAAAAGACTCAAGTTTCTATAAGTGAATTTAGATGGCACTCGTGACATTCACTTTCCAGAGGACGGTGTAGAAGAAAGATCTCAGGGAGTGTTCCTCCTCAGCGTGGTGGATTATAACCTAGATTTGACATGAGGCGGTTTACCTGCGGGGTCCTGAGCGCAGTCCTCGCGCTCTGGGTCAGTCTGGTGAGCTCCACGGCGTCGTTCCCTGGACTCCAGGAGGCGTTCAGGAGCGGGATGAGAGCACCCGGCAGGAGCGGCGGAGGTCAGGCGGGTCACGGCCGACACACCAACAGATATCCGCTGTATATGCTGCACCTCTTCCGGACACTTCTGTCCGGAGACGACAAACATATGAACCATGAAAATCCAACTCTTTATGAGTCCGATTCGGTCTTGAGTCTCGTCGCCAAGAGTAAGTAGCGTATCCTACATATTTTTTTTGTAATTATTTTTACATTATACATTAACATTATAACGTTTTGCAATAGCCTACCGTTATTTTGTTTGTTTTTTTAGATGGTAAAAATGATATTAATTGAATTATACATTTGTAATGAATTTAAAATGAAATAAACTGCATGTATTTTATTGCACGGCCAGTCTGCATTCAGCAGTCAAACATTCGCGAGTACTAACTATATTCCTACAGAATTCGTGTTATCATCTCGAGAAAAAAATAATTTAAAACAATGCTTTATTCACATTTATTTATGTGTTTACTTAGTTGGCTAAGTATCCGTGTGTTAAGTGGCAGTATGTAAAGTCACCCGCCGGTCATATCGCAAAACTAATCTCTTCAGGTTTAAACAAGACCCCCGGGAAAATAATTTGATAGGTATCCTGGTAGTTTAGCTGGTTCTAGGCTAATAGCCAAGTCGTGTGGTATGCTTATTAGTTAGCGTGTGTATTAGCTTCAAGACGTCTGTTTCAAAGTGGCTTGGGCAGCAATACACATCTAAACAATAAGAACTTTCTACTTTATTAACTGCTTGTCCCGAATGTGGCCATGTGTGAAAACATCCTTTAAGATAATTAAGCACCACACATCACTTATCCTTTCTAGACTGTTTAACTGTCTGTCCTTTGATCAGTGACTAATTTCTTGTCCAAATATTTTTCCAGGTTACCATCAGGTTGGTGACAAACTAGCCGTGACATTTGACATGTCCTCCATATCAGCGAGCGACAAGGTCCAGCGGTCTGAGCTTCGCATTCGTCTTCCAGCATTCGCCTCTGAGATAGAGGTGGACATTTATCATGCATTCAAACGTGAGTGCAATCGAAGCCCTTGCAATGAAGTACGGATTCACCTTGGCACTGTGAAAGCCAAACCAATAGACTCAACCACCTCCCATTCCTCCTGGAGGGTCTTCAACATCACGGTGCTGCTCAATTACTGGTTGCACCAAGGTGAGAGCGTGTTCTCAGAGGAACCCGTTCAGATGCCTGCAGGATCTGAGGGCGAGGGGCACGAGAACATCCAGCATCTGACAGCCAACAGAGGCATGATGGTGGTTTACTCCAAGCAGAACCAGGCAAAGACATCCACCCTCATCCAGACTGCTGAGCACTCCAAGTACGTAGCTCTGGACCGGGCCGGTGGTGGAGGTGAACCTGCGCCTCGGCGCCACAGGAGGAACCACCGGACCGACGACAGAGTGCGTGATGCAGCAGCTAGCGTGATTGATGGTGTTTCACAAGATGAAGGGGAGAATAAATCTCTCTGCAGGAAGGTGGATATGTGGGTAGACTTCGATCAGATCGGTTGGAGTGACTGGATTCTTTATCCAAAGCAGTATAATGCCTATCGATGTGAAGGGAGCTGTCCTACACCTGTAGATGAGACCTTCGCCCCCACCAACCATGCCTATATGCAGGTAAGAATCTCTAAATCTTTTATAATAGTTGCAATTAAAATGTTTACTCTTTGCCAGGCTGATTCTAATGTTTGTCGTCTTCTCATTTGCAGAGTCTTTTGAAGCTGCACCACCCAGATCGCGTCCCATGCTTGTCCTGCGTAACCACCCGTCTGGCCCCACTCTCAATGCTCTACTATGAGAACGGCAAGATGGTCATGAGACACCACGAAGGGATGGTTGTAGGAGAATGTGGCTGCCACTGAGTCTCCAAACCCCAAATTAACTCAACACTAGCACTTTGGATATGTTCCTTAAACCAGAAATTGATATTTAAGCACAAATGAAGATAAATTGCTTTAATTTGTACAGTTGGAATCATGAAGTATCCTGCACCGAGGCACCTGGAGTACTGAATGCTATTTTTGAAAGCTTTGTGTTTGCCTAATTTGTAAATATTAGAGTATGTAAATTACCAACTGTAATAAAGTGTTTTCATAATGGTAATAAATGTTTTTTTATTGTTTGTTTTTTAAATGAGAAAATCAGCAACAGCAGATGAATAAGGAAAACACTTATCAATTCTCTGGTGTTTATTGATTTTTTTTTAAATGCTTAAATGTCTCTTCAGTAATAACAGGGCAGTATTAGAGAACTTCACAGCAAAAAAAAAAAAAAAAAAAATTACATTGTTGAATGACACTTTAGGTGAGCATACTCATTAGGATAAACTGAAATTAGATTTTACATTACAAAAATGATCAATGCCAAATGGAAAGTGGTCAAAGTCACTGATGTATGCTAAATTTATACGAGTTGGCAGCTGGATTTCCTCCACATGATTCTTGATGAGAAAACCACCAAGAGAACCGTTGCTCCCTCTACTGACCATTCTGTAAAGCTACACAAATCTGTATCAAACAAACAATGTCACATGGTGGCCTGTGAGATGTCCTCCATGTCTTAGGCAGAAGTAGAGCTGCATCAATGTGTTTGGGATGCACTATCTGTCATCTGAGATAGTGGCTCTTTCAGGCACAACAGTGTTAGCTGATGTTGAGAATCTAAAGTAATGGCTTTGTGCACGTCTTGAACGACAGCACCAGTACAGGAAAAGAAAGTATTTAAACAGCAGATAAATGAAAGAAAAAAAGACAGATGACATGGAAGGAGAAGTCTTCTGTGCATTTATCCTCTCAGGGAACAGTTATCACAGTAACACTTGTTACAGTCATCGCCTCCGTGTAGCAGGTCGTCTCTTGTAGTTAGATATCCATTTCAAACTGGGCATCATCCGCTTGAAATTACAGAACAAAATGAAAAATTTAACCCTTTAAAGCCTACTGCATCACATTTGATACACAAATTTCTAAGCCCTCCGAGTTGTCAATATGATTAAAACCTTGTTGAAAAACTTAAAATACAAGCCTTCTGTCACCTGATTGTTTTTTTAAAACTTTATTAGCAAGTAAATGCCTTCAGGTTATAGTACACATTTTGTTGTGAAATCTTTTATGATTTTTATAAAATACACATAAGAATAACTTTTATATTGTGAGTGATATTTCAAGATGAACACTTGACTGAAGACCCTTACTTGATTAGCCATACATCATTTTGGAAAATTTGAGTATTAAATGATACATCAAGCTATTGTGGTAAATTAAAACAGAGCTTTGATCATACAGCATTTAAATTTCATCTTATTGAAACATTATTGGGAGATATAAAATGATAACTGATATTTATATGCATTTTATGCAAGTAGTCTTTAAAACTTATTAACATACACATTTACAAAATTGACATGTATAAATATTAGCAACTGCACCAAAATGCATGTTTTTGTTTAGTTTGGGTCTCTTGAATAAAGCTGAGGTGTTTTTTTTCCTCCTCGAGTATAAGCTCCATATTTTCTCACATCACACTATACAAAAAAAGCAAACTTTAAGGTTTTTTTTAGGTATTTTGTTTAAAGGGTCAAACTGTTCCATTTCAAAAAACATTTTTAGACTACCAATTTTATAATTGTAAAATAATATACTTTTTATTATACTAAAACGATAAACATTTTGTTATCATATTTTATTATTATTATAACGATAATAAAATCTGATTATTTAATTTGACAGGCTTTACAAGCTTCTTACCTGCTCTCTTGTCCGCCAGGGGGCTGATACTGTTATTATTGACAGTATGTTTGGGGAAGGCCTTGTCATTATTCATGGTGACCGTAGGAGGACTGGTCACCCCCGGAATGTCAGGCAGGCAGCAGGGCGGTGTGCGGGCCAGCGGGGAGCTGCGACAGTCCAGCAGGAACTTACGGTCATAGATGATCCGGGTGCCTATATAATAATTTAGTAATCCAATTAAGATTATATTACGGGAAGGAAACAACAGTCCTAGAACAGGCTACAAGAGCAAAGTTGACCGACAAGCCTGTAAAAACATGGAGGCCATCCAGGTGCGTTCAGTAAGTGCCATGTTAGTATTGTGGGTTGCATTCGATCCAAACATGTCTAAACATGTTCCTACGACTGAGCAGTTTACAACATTCAAGAGTTGCATCATTAAAAGCTAAGCCTTGTAAAGTGTCATTGTTTGACACCCTATTTTTCATTACATTTTTTCCTTATCAGTACAGAAAAGCACAAGCCAACAGGCTGAAATGAAGTAGTGAGAACATACTATCAGCTCTCCTCCTATCAGCCCTGTTGAAACGTCACACACAAACATCCTTGAACTACATTCACTCAGTGAGGAAAAGCTAATGGTGTAGAAAACAGCCTGAAACACCTATAAACATAACCCATTGGTTTATGCATAGAAATCAAGCATGATATATTGCTTAAGTGTTACATCACGGCTCATCTGATGATCCAGACAAACAGTGATAGATACAATATTTACAATAATAAGAATAGTCATCCTTATGCACTAGAAAAGCAGAAGTGGCTGTTTACAATGGGAAACCAACACAGTCACATGCCTGGAGAGGCGTCACATACTCTTTTGTCGACTGTTTACAAATTTTGTCATCTGACATAATCCACAATGTACATAAAACATAAAAGTAATAATAACAGACATGAGAGAATGTTTCTATTTTTCATGAGAGAATGTTTCAGATTTTTCCTCAACTATAAAAAAACTTTCCTTTTAAAAAAATAACTTAAAATAACTAATTAATCTTCAAAAAGTGCAAAAATGTCATTACTATCATGCATAATATTACAACACCACACCAGCCTGTCCAAAATACACTTGAAGGTCGTTCAAGGCCATAATGTCATCTTTAGTAATTTTAATGTCAGAAATTAAATGCTCAATTTTAAACGGTCAAAAGGGCCTGTAATGAAATAAACTCTTTATTTAGAGTGTATAATTATTTAATTTGATATCAGAGTCAATTAATTCTTATTTCTACGTTTAGAATTGTACATTTGAAGCATATTTGAACATTATTTCCGCCATTCCAACGTCTGAGAAGACCAGCAGAACATTGTTTAGCAAAACAAATAAATAAAGACTGCAGTCGAGTCGAGTCAATAAAACAATGTTCTTCTCGTCGTAAAGATAACATTCCTGAATTTATGACCCTTCACATGTACAGTTAAAAGGCAAACAACACAAGACAAGCAGGCTGGAGTGTTATGAGCACGCGCACCGCGGTCTGTCAAGCACAAAGACAATACGAGCGGAGATGCATCGCTATGTCGCGGTCAAAACATAAACAATGCATGCACTGCGACAGCTGCGAATGCCCCCAAACCACTCATCTACAAGTTCGTGACATTTACCTCCAGGAGTCGTGCTAAAAAGGGTCCCTCCGGGCGTTGTAGAGTAATCGTGGGGCATATGGGCCGCATCGTTGATTGTGACTCGTCTGGTGGTCGGAATTGCCTGACTGGTGGTCTTCTGACTGCCCATGGACATTTTCAACACTATTGCAATCACAAATTCAGCCAGCTGCCTTAATCAAATAGTGTCTCTGCACCTTAGAGCAAAAGAATAAAACAGTTTAGCTCGAATTTAACCGGAAAAATGAATATGTTAGCAGCAGTTCTGTATCAAGTTACTTTCTATAATTATTTACCTTGTCCGTTTGTGACAAATTTGTCTACATACAAAAATAAATAATACTAAATATTTGAGCCTGTAATACACCTCATTCACACTCGCAAACTAGCTAAAATGCTAGCCTTCTCTGTGACCACGTTTTCTCTCACTCCCTCGTGCACACACCACGAACTCAACAAAACACAAGCAGGAAAGGGCTATTTAAAACGGAGAATTGATGCAGCGGCGCCCCCACTGGTATGCGGAGGTACAACAGCGCGGTGGGAAATGTAGTTTTTTCGATGTTTACACGAGTTGTTTCCGTTACACTGATTCATGGACAAAACTTTACTTGCCATTCGTGTACTTTCATGGCAACATCTCAACCGAAATTACTTGATGATCTTAGTGATTTTTTGTAAGAAAAAAAAGGTTTGATTTTCTCTTAATTTTAACAAAATATTATTAAAAGTTACTTAGTAGTTATTTTAGAATATTTGTAAGTATCACACATTCTGTAAAAAAATGTTTGAAAATCCTAATTAATTTTCTTTTGACGGCAACATCAGAAAAAACAAAATCGCTACTGTATAATACACGTGGATATGCAAATTTAATAGACTACTGGATATGCAAAATATGATAATTTTGTCAACATCATAATATTTTTTTGTGACAATGGTGACAAGTTTGAACCCATCCTATAGTCTCCGTTCATTCATTCTTTTACGTTAATACTAGATTTCTAAATGCATATCAATAATATTTGGCACATTCTCTTACACACGCACACAGTGTCACAATATGTCACATCTTTCTTTATTATTTTTTGTAAATGATCTGAGCTGGTGTGCAGGGTAAATGATCTATACATATCTTCATACCAGAATGAATCTGAATAAAAGGCTTGTATACATATTCAATGTTCGTATTTCCTCTCTCCGTTACAATAAAAAAAAAAAAAAGGAAATGAAAACATGTTCAAATAGCTACAAAGCCTCTACATTCCCCATGGGCATGTATGTATTACTGGATTCTAACTAATATACTTAAAGTACATCCATAACAACTCTAATAAGGGTGCATAGCATTCTAATTAAATATAGTTTGTCATATATTTATACATATATTCTTTATTAAAAACATCTTTTTCTGTGCATGTGCGCAGTTGCATTCCTTAGTACAGAGTAATATGATATTGCGTTTATATTGTCGTTAATCCATTCTAAAGGAGTATAGGTGAAGTCTATTTTTGCAACAGTTAGACATTGTACATAAACTTTTTTAATACATAATGATTGCAGTGTTAAATCATTTTGTTCCTTAAACAAATCAAAAATAAATAAGTAAATAAATATAAATTAATTACTTAAAAACATTCTCTTCCTTTCCCCCTTTGTTTTCTGAAATGTTATGTCTCGGTTAACAATTACAGCAGCGATAAGATATTGAACATGTATCCATATCCACTTCCCAAGACCCCTAATATTCCTTATACTCCTTTGAGTGGATGTAGGATTTACAGTTACATGTGTATTAACTAGAATAATGGAAGAGAAATCATCTGTCAACATAAACCTGAGTGAACTGTAGAGAACAATATACAGTGAAGGCAAAACTCATGAGGGTTTTAATGTGAAGGGACGTGTGCAGTCTCACAAAGCACACAATTTCATGAAATCAACAAAAACACTAGGATCTGATTAGACATTTTTTTTTAAATATGAAAGTACAATCATTGTCATTCGTCCAATTGTCCATGCATTCCATAAATTATTATTTTTTTAGTTTGGAGGATAAGTTCATTTATTCATTCACTCACTCATTCATTCAATGACACCCCTCAACTTAAACTACACAAATGTGTGAGCCAGTATATCACGGTGTGCTCATGACTATGTAAGCTACTGTGCTGTGATTAAATGCTGAGCACCGTACCTGATTTCATTATGCTTGCCAGCCGTTCAAAGAAACCTTGTCCATTAAAGTGAAACAGCTACCGTTCAGTGAACTCGAGTTGGCATGTAGATCACGTAATTGCATACGGTGTGAGATACTCATGCATGCTGTTATATCTCTTGAATCTTATACGTCTTACAAATGCTACTAAAATGTCGGGTTAATACAGTATATACTGAACACACAAGCGCTCGTAGACAGAAAAACACACGCACACACACACACCGACAACAACGCAGTATTCCAACTGTTGCAGCACGTTTGATATTATTGCTTTGGTAGACTATACTTCAAGAGTTTTGTGTATGTTTGGGCTCTTTCATAGTTAAAAAAAGAATAACAAATAAAAAACACATGCAAATGACGTTAATAGGGAATCGGTTACATGAATAGAAGTAGTTAAAGCTTCCCATAGTTAACATATAACCTTGTTGGTGTGTGTTGGTACTGGTAAAAGTGAGACATTTGAAACCAAAAAGTGAGACAGACAGTTGTGAGTTCACAGTTCAGGGGTCAATTTTAAGGTGGACTTTCACAGTGCTGTCTGTATATTTATCGGTCTATTTTTAACTGTACATCTAAATGAAAACAAACAAACAAACAAAAAGAATAATCGTTTAAAACGCTTTCTTGTCGCATAACTTCATTCGAAATCCCAAACATTACAAAGGCAGTTACTCAGAGATAGTCCCCAAGCCCCACATGTCACAGCTACAATCGTTTTTCCCCACCAGCACTGATTAATATATAGAAAATAAATAAAAACATCCGGGCCGAGTGCGGGCCCAAGAGAACAGCATGAAAAGCGGTGTTAACCAGCATGCAATGCTACATTAGTCTGAAATCGGTCTGACATGGCGTTTTTTTAGTCGAGCAGCTGAGCTACAAATGTGGATGAACGGATGGTCGGAAGGTCATAGGTTAAGAGTTGTGAACTGTCAGACAGAGAAAGCACATGCCCTCCTTAAGTTGCCATTTTGGGTGTTACGTACAAAGCTACACTACCTGCAACAAATAAATCAGTTTTTTTTTTTTTAAACAGGGGGGCTTGAAATTCAAAACGAGAGATATAAAAGTAAAAGTTAGCTGACAGTTCAAAGGAACACGGATACGCTTAACAAAATGGAAATAAACGAATGTGGACGCTCACAAGCAGGAGAGCACAGTGGCTTGTTGTCATTCCCATGACAAACACCAAATGAGCTCTGACCGATCAAGAAAAAAAGCTCAGTACCAAGCCAGAAGCGAGTACACATGCGTTAGATACCGACACACACGCACACACACCGACGCACATTCACGTAGCATTAGAGTGCATATATCACATTGAATAACAGGATAAAGGGCCAGTGGGAAATGACGTGACGGGCTTAGCATCCACTGTGCTGCTGTGTAATGACAATCAATTTGACAAAATAAAGAACTGTTGCTTTTTTTGGGCTGTTGTGTTCCCAAGACCCTTTGTTTCAAGAGTCTCTCGTTTTCAAAATCAAAGGTCCAAAGGTTTTTTCCCTCCCCGCTGCCAGTCCTGGAACGGCCCTTTACCTTGTACCCCTTCAGTTTTTTTAGATAATGACAGCTCATAGGTCATGCACCAGCAGTCAGTCATGCGTTTACAGTTGACAGGAAGCACTTTTGTTGCTTTTTTTGGTGGTTTTCTTCACGTTTTGTATAAAAAGTTCATGCCCTATGCTAGTTGTATGTTTCTTTTTTTCTTCTGTTAAAAATGTTACAAAACTACAGGTAGAGAACTCCATCTCCTTGTTGTTTTCCGGTGGTGCTCCATGGTTGTTTGACTAGGATTTGGGCGCGATGTATTGTTCTTTCGCTGCATGTTTTGTTTTTTCCATCATCGCTCCATGTCTCGTCCTATCTCCCAGTCGTGCGTAGGTGAAAGATGGTTTGGCAGTGGATGTTCAACCCTGGAAGAGCAATCCTTCATGAACAAATAGCTCCTTCAAAGAGACATTGTCTGAAGCAAAGTCACTCTGGCTAAAAAATAAAACCGATGGACGACTCACTCAAGTTTAGCAAAGCTAGCCTGCCCCATGGGTTTAAAGTTGTTTTTATGTAATACTTCTAATCATTTTACCTGTCCCGGGCCGTACCTTCAGGACAGTTTGTGTTTGTTTCAGTGCTTTACTCTCCGTATACTGGAGTGCTTCACGGTCTGGACATCCCTTTTCACATCCATGCCCAACTGGAGAAAAGGAGGAGGAAGGAGAGGGACAAGTGAAAAGATGATTGAATCATTATGTAAGTGTGCTTGTTGTTAACTAGTGGTAATTTGGGCATTTCGTTAGTTTGATTTACTGAACAAATATTTACTTCATTAAATAAGTCTATGTTCTGAGTGAATGAACTGAAAGGGTCTGTCATTAATAGCTCACCCTCATGTATTTCTAAACCCGAATTGTTGAATAAAGTCGTTATTTTTGTTTTCTTTGTGCACAAAAAGTATTTTCGTAGCTTTGTAAAATTATGGTTGAGCCACTGACGTCACATGGATTATTTTAACGATTTCCTTGCTACGTTTCTGAGCCTTGATTGTGTAAGGATCCTTGCTGTATATATGGAGGGTCAGAGAGCTCTTGGAATGCATCAAAAATATCTTAATTTGAGTTCTGAAGATGAACTGAGGTCTTACGGGTTTGGAACGACATGAGGGTGAGCAATTAATTACAGAATTTTCATTTCTGGGTGAACTATCCCTTTAAAATAATATCTATGAAATATTAGAAAACAGAAACTATATTACCCATAATAACAGATGATAATCTCAAAATGGTGAGCCAGATAAATATATCGGTTTGAAACTTCTATATACCTAAAAGAAACCAGATGACCTACCTTGCTCACAACATTCCCATGCTCATCAGTGAACTGCTCTTCATGTAGATGATCACTGGCGAGATCTATTGGATCATCCTTCTGCAAGCAGGGAATAATAGTTGGATTAATTATCATTACCAATTAATTGAAGTCAAGACTGTGCCCAAAATCATGTCCTTTGCTCAGACTGGACAGGCCCAGGGGACACACCTGTGCCTTCCGTCTGTCCTGGTCCCATGCCCGTAATTCCCCCTCCTGATGGGAGAAGCCCAGCCCTTTATCAAAGGGCTGAGTGCCCAGCAGACGCCCCCGCAGGACCTCCGAATGGCCTGTATCACATACCGGTGTAAGTAGGGCCTCCTGTGCTACACGTGACTGATTGTGGTCCGGGGACGATGACATCATGGCCTCCATGGTCTGCCTCGGTTTGGGTTGGGACCAGCTGTGGAGGGAGTCTTTCTCCAGTGAGTAAGGCTGGAAGGCACCACCGCTGAGCCTGCGAAGGGGGGACGGACAAAGACAGTGTAAAGTTGTCTGTCTACAGGACCGTTCAAAGTTTTAATAATGCTTCTAATTCTGTGAAAATAGCGAAGTCCACACCACAACTATAACATGGGAATGCAATCCGTACCTGTCCCCGTTGTGTTCAAGGGCTCGGGTCAGTCCGGTTCTCTCGCACAACTGAGCGTAGAGCTGTTGCCCTGTAAGAACAGAAAACTTTTCCTCTGAACTTGCCCCTTTTCCACCCTTTCCTCCTCCTCTAGCTACACCTGTCAAACTGCCGCCCGCCGCCGCTGCCACCTCTGTCCTTTTGCCCTCCGACCTCTGACCTCCAGCCTGCCCGTTATAGTTGGCCTTTGGGACGGCACCACTGGCCCACGCCTTTTCTGCGCTTGCCGACACCGGCTCGTGCTGTATGTCATCTTCCTCAATCTCCTCTTCCTCCTCCTCTTCCTCCAGCTCCATGATGGAGCCGCTTGCCCCACTGGCTCCACTGCTGGGCCTCCCCAAACTGCTGCAGGGCAGGCTCAATGTGTTAGCCTCTGAGTCATCCGCACGGCTACTACCATCCAGAGACGAGTCTTCTACAGTCACCAGGGATGGACTGACCCCTGCCGGCCACACCTGCACGTCCGACATCTCCATCATAGTGTCCTCCTCAGTGGTGGCAATGGGTGCGCTCTCCAGACTCGACACCTCCTGCCAGTAGGGCTCGATGCCCAGCGGAGAGGGCAGGCTGTACTGCATAGAAGCGGGGGAGAGCAGCTCCTCCTGAACCAGCCCGTAACCTGAGGGATGGCCAGACAAGAAAGGCAACGCTAACACCACACAGACAAAATGGGGGTACGTGGGGAGTCTTGACCCTCTCAGAAAGGTCATGCAGAACACAGTGCTCTGAGTGCAGTCAAAGTCTGTCGATATATAAGTGAACAGAGGTGCTTTAACGCAAAGCATTAGCATAATAACAGGGCCACAGAAAGTACATTCTGCAGAGAGAGATTGGGTTCACTCACAACAAGCAATCCACTTTCAAAGTAACTTTTAAAGGAATATTCTGTTTTTTTTTTCAACCTGAGGGTATTTGAAACAAAATTTGCATTTACAGTGATGCTTTAATGCATGGAGGCAGTATAAATAAATTTGAAGCAGAATTTACAATCATGGGACACAATGTATCATGATTGAAAATTGATTGTTGGAGCAGAGCAAAAGAGAAATGCAAGACTAAAGACCCCAATATACAAACTGAAGAGCTACTTATTAGTAAAAAGCGAAGTTGTAATTTCAATTGAAAACAACACTGGCACGTTTTTCATCTGTTTGCTTTAAAGGAATCTATTGTTTAAAGAGCTGTATTTAATGCTATTTAAACACTGCCCAAACTTGGAGTGGCGTTTAAATAGCATTAAAAATAGCTCAAATATAGTTGGAATGTTTGCTAACATTATAGCACTGCTCAGGTATTCTTTTTAACCATATGCAAAGAAAAAAAAAAAAACTTGAGTAATTTGGGGGTTTAAAGTGCCAAAAGCAAAATATTGCAATAATTCAGTGTTTTACAATAGTAATAAGATATTAATTTAGTTAAATAACAATAAAACCCATTATAAACGAGGCATTTGTTGCATCCAGTGGGGACATAATTACTGATTATAATGACTTCTACTGTCTTTTTACGTGTCGCGTTGCATCGTGCCGCTGGATTTGTGATCAGAGAAACGACAAACAGCAAGCGCTACTCTACACTGCTCAAAACTCGCTTTTGAATAGTCAGTGTCAAATTCTTTAAATAAGAAAACGTACTTACAGGCTGTGAGTCAGAAGCACCAGACTGTCCTTGCAAAGTTGGAATTGCCCCACTTTATAGAAACAGCCTTTGTGCATAGCTGGCAGGCTACTCTCAGGTTCAGGAAATAGTCCTCCGTAAAATGCGCTGCACACACTCTAATATTTGGGTTGAACTGTTCTGGAACAGTGTTGTAAATACAACTTAACCACTGATTTCTAGTTGTGTCCTCTTTTGGAAGCCCAAACAAAGTAGTTTCGCTTTCACAACGAAACACAGCGTCTCCACGACATGGCGCCGGCGGCAGCAACAATACTACAGCGAGAATAAAAATCACGCCCTCTTTCTTTGCGTATACGTTTGGGCGGTGTTTTGCAAATCTTCCCACACCGTGACGTAGACATGTGGGGGCGTGTTTGAATGAGCTGTTTTAGGAGGCCATGGTCGAGTCTTAACTTTTATAAAGAATATCTTTTTTGTTTTGAGACTTTAGTCTTTGATGATGAAGTAAATGTTTTATTTATTAGCTACATTTTTTGAAAGAGTTGCTGTGTTAAGTGCTTTTAGTATATTGGCCTTGTTATAATGTGTTGTGAAGCCAAAGACAAATTTCCAATTGTGGACAATAAAGGAAAGTAACAGTAAAACAAAACATTTAAAAATGTCCTGCTAGGCTTCCATTATAAGTATACTGAAACGTGTTCATTTACACATGTGAGGGAACAATGAGGGACAAGTTTAAATTATTATGTTCAATATGTTGAAAACCCAGAATATTCCTTTACCATACCTTCCCCCACACACATACACACTAATATGCTCAGATTCAAAATTGGCTCATGTCAGTTCTTTCTTTCTCATATACGTATGAAAGTTGTGTACATGACCACGCAGTACATCCAACTTGATGAGTATGCAACAATGGCTTTTCTCTTGTGTGTATGATCATAATGTAGGATACACATTCCTGGGATTGTTCAAATGAATTGCATGGAATTTCAATATATATAACTGACTTGTGTTTGCATGAAATGTGTGCAACAGTATGCATGATTAATAAGAAAACACAATAGTTTTAAATAGGCATTCTGGATCTTAAGGTGTAACAGGGACCAACTCTGCTACCAACTTTGCTGTTTTTTATGTACTTCTTCATTCTTACAGCACAACACAAAAACATATTATAATACATATTTTAAAAATATAAAAAATAAAGTGAAATATAATCATCAATCATGGCTATTTTATCATTTTTGTATTATATTGCTGGAGTCTGGGAGTCCACAGCTCTACTGCAGGGTGTCCACAAATTATTGTTTGATTTCAGATTAATTTTTGAGAAACAATGAAAATATGCATCAACAAAAAATAGAATCCTAGGCTAACTTAAAGCAAAGCTTAATGCAACCAAAGCTTCGCTAAGAAACTAAAGTTTATTTAACGCATTTAACTCTGTACTTCAATAAGTATTATTTTTAGCTTTGCAATGTAAGCATGTAAACAAAGTATGGAAATGCATTAACTGAAAACACATGATATAATGCAATTCATAACCAAAATTTTACTATTCACATTTAGTAAGTTTAACTAATTTAGACCATAATAATATGGACAGACTCACCTAATGACACAAAACTAAAGAAAAAAACAAAAAGCTTGTCAATAGTTTTGTTGTAGCATTATACTATTATTAATTTGACTAATTTATCAAACAACTGGCACCATATGAGCAAATGTTGTAGCTGTATATGTAGGTGGATGGATGCATGGATGGTTCCATGGTTGGATGGATGATGTATTACCGTTGTATTGGATTGATAATGATAAGAAATGAAGAAATATTGCAGAAGAGAATGAGGATGATTTACAGCGATGAATTATTGGAGACCTTCACTGTGCCCCCAGTAATGAGAATACACACATGTGAGTCAGACGCACACAATGCACACTGTGAGACACAAATCTACTGTCACTCCAATACAAATAAGCCACATATGAAGACAAATCTAAAAACTCACTCACAAAAACAGACACCCACCCACACAGGTACACATGCAAATAAATATAAACACACTCAAACAGTCAAACACACATCACATTACTGCACAACACACAACACGAAATTATGGCTTTGAAACATCTTGATATCACACACAACATCTGAGTGATCTGATTATCTTATATGGCCTGACAGGAAGGTTAGATATTTCTTCCCACACACACATACAGATCAGGACTGCATTCACATCTTATATCATGTGATAATTTTATGCGAATGTTGTATCTGAATTGTTTTATGCAGACATTTTGGTCTATTTCAGCCAGCAGAAAGTGATTAGCCTCGAAAAATAAAGGTTATAAAAATTGCGAAATGTTCTTTGTGATAGATTCCGGGTTTAGCCACAAGCAGGCTCTAATAGTTACACAATTTTCATGTTTGTGAATACAGTCCAAGACATCAGCAACAACACAGAGCTCTGCGGTTGAAAATGGTGTCACACAATCAATGCGTGACACACAAACACGCTTGAAACAAACCAACAGCAATAAATCAGTTGACGCATAACGTTCCAAAAATGCTTCTGCAACACGATACGGTCACAGATCCATTTTCCAGAGCATTATGTAAACAGAACAGCAGGGCCTAAAACAACAATGTTAATATATTCACCAAAGATGAGAAGAAGAGTTACTGAAATTCAGGAATTCACCACCACTCAGGAAAACAATTAGTGAAAATATACACAGGAAGAAACCCATACATTGAAAGCATGCCATGCATACACACGTTTGTTATAGAGCAACATAAACAAAGGCCTGTTTTAACTTAAAGGCCTCACAAGTACATTTTTTTCCAGAAACGACAAAATAGAGCACATCAAGCAGCATGCGCATGCATACAGACACAGCATATCTCCCACACAAAATGGGAACTAGAAAACAAAACAAAAAGAATGACAGGAAAAGAGGAGGCCCAGAGGAGGTCATTATGAGGTCGGAGGTCGAAGAGGAGAGCTGTGAGGAGGAAGAGTAGGGCGGCTGGGCTGCAGATGACATGTTTAGAGAAAGAGAGAAGGAGGAAAAGAGAGACGGAGAGGTGCAGACACAAGTATGAAGGCCTGTTTTCTTCTCTTGAAGTACTCATCCATACGAGCCTGCATACTCCTATCTGTCCCTGACTGGCATATTTGAAAAAATACACTTCGGTACCCCAAAGCACATTCGAATTGTTTTCTGGAGCATAACTGCTACAATTTCACTCTTGCCATTTGCTCGCACCACTGCTCCATCCTATGTCAATTTTGCATGCTTCACTCCATGACTATAAAATAAATATAAACATAATAAAAAAAATCCTAATGTAATTTTTCCCTTTATATATTATTTTCCAATTGCATTTGACCATACTTATTATGCTATTATGCTACAGTATATTATAATTTGATCAATTTTAATAACATAATATTATAATTGTACAATTTTATAAAGAAGTTTCTGCATTTTATATATATATATATATATATTAGGGGTGGGCGGTATACCAGTAGACACGATTAACCGGTAGACATTTGTCAACCGCTAGAGATTTTGGACTATCGTCTCTATCGCAGTTACACGCTCATGTGACGTTGCTGTACTACGTGGTTATGAAAATGTATTATTTGTACACGTTTTTAAGCATTGCAGTTTAAAAACAAGTGATTTAAGCCACTGCAATGCAATCAGCAGCAAAAGAGAGCTCATTTTGCGATATGTGCGTGCTGTCTGAGAGATAGGCATGAAGACGTGCTCATAGAGAGCGGGAGTATTATTTTTGCTGCTTTATAGGCCTTGAAAGGTTAAATACACACACTTGCATGTGTCAAAATGTCAATCTTTGCAAGTAACCTCAAAAACACAGTAATTTCTTAAGTTAAACAAACAGCTGAGAAAGAAAACACGTCTAACAGTATACTGGATCCGGGCAGCTCTTAAAGTGACAGCAGTCTAATATTCCTGCTGTCTGTCATTCATGTTAATCAAACAACAAAAGAGGGAACATTTCTCACTGCTCTTGACTAAATCACTTTTGTAACTTTAATAAGAAGAAATACATCATTAATTTACAGTTAATGCAGTGTTTTTATACATTGGATTACTTTATAGAATATATGTAAAAAAAAAAAATTGTTCTACTGTAGTTTTTTGTCTTATTGCTTGTAATTAGTTCTTATTCTTAATTAATCGCTGACTGTTTACTTGTCTTCAGTGCGCTTGAGTTTTTTTTAATTTTATTTAGGCTAGTACTATTTTTTTACAGAATGATATTGACACTGGTGACAAGAATTACGAAATTTCTATGGTATCAAAAATGTTGATATCATGAAGACCTTATATAAAGCAAAAATAACTATATCGTGATATAAGATTTTGGTCATATCCCCCACCCCTAATATACAGGTGCATCTCAATAAATTAGAATGTCGTGAAAAAAATATTTTTTTCTTGTAACTTATTTCAAAAAGTGAAACTTTCATATATTTTAGATTCATTACATGTAAAGTAAAACATTTCAAAAGTTTTTTTTTGTTTTAATTTTGATGATTACAGCTTACAGCTCATGAAAGTCAAAAATCATTATCTCAAAATATTAGAATATTTACATTTGAGTTTCAATAAATGACCATCCATACAGTATAAATTCTGGGTATCTCTTGTTCTTTGAAACCACAATAATGGACTTGGCAATGATCCAGAAGATGAACATTGACACCCTCCACAAAGAGGGTAAGTCACAGAGGGTCATTACTGAAAGGTGTGGCTGCTTACAGAGTGCTGTATCAAAGCATATTAAATGCAAAGTTGACTGGAAGGAAGAGTTTGGGTAAGAAAAGGTGCACAAGCAACAGGGATGACCGCAAGCTTGAGAATACAGTCAAGCAAAGCTGATTCAAACACTTGGGAGAGCTTCACAAGGAGTGGACGATTGGATGATTTGGGCTGCCATGTCATCTGCTGGTGTTGGTCCACTGTGTTTTCTGAAGTCCACAGTCAACGCAGCCATCTACCAGGAAATTTTAGAGCACTTCATTCTTCCTTCTGCTGACAAGCTTTATGGAGATGCTGATTTCATTTTCCAGCAGGACTTGGCACCTGCCCACAGGTACCAAAAGCTGGTTCAATGACCATGGTGTTACTGTGCTTGATTGGCCAGCAAACTCACCTGACCTGAACTCCATAGAGAATCTATGGGGTATTGTCAAGAGGAAGATGAGAGACACCAGACCCAACAATGCAGATGACCTGAAGGCCACTGTGAAAGAAACCTGGGCTTCCATACCACCTCAGCAGTGCCACAAACTGATCACCTCCATGCCACGCCGAATTGAGGCAGTAATTAAAGCAAAAAGAGCCCCTACCAAGTATTGAGTACATATACAGTAAATTAACATACTTTCCAGAAGGCCAACAATTCACTAAAAATGATTTTTTTTTTTTATTGGTCTTATGAAGTATTCTAATTAGTTGAGATAGTGAATTGGTGGGTTTTTGTTAAATGTGAGCCTAAATCATCACAATTAAAAGAACCAAAGACTTAAACTACTTCAGTCTGTGTGCATTGAATTTATTTAATACACAAGTTTCACAATTTGAGTTGAATTACTGAAATAAATGAACTTTTCCAAGACATTCTAATTTATTGAGATGCACCTGTATATATTACCATAATTATTTATATATTTATATTATGTATATGCTGCTATATTACCATACACATTTGTATTTGCATTTGCTATAATACCATTTATGATACTCTGGGAGTACCTTTTGCATTCAAGGAGACTTGAAATCTCATATATGTCAAGTAATGCCGCCACATGACAGTCGCTACTGAGAGGTTTGTTTTAGTAATGAATGGAAAATGGTGGCAATGCCATGGCATGCCTGAGTCATCATTGAAATAAATTAGAAAAACAGAGGAAAAAATTCTCATTAAATGCTGTTTCAGACGTTCTTTCAACCTAAATTTCATGCTCAGGATTTTGGGAGACTAGAGATAGTATGCAATTAGTGGCCAACCCATGCAGCTTCAAACACCTAAGCCTTGGTTTACTTGGTGTCTAATGTCAGTTCACTGATAGAAGTCCAGAGGATTAGAAGATCAGTGCAAGCTGCAGGCTGTTCTTACCATTGATGACACTAGGGGAAAGCAGAGTGGAGTCACGATCAGCCAGTCTACAGGCTCCTTCCTCCACCGCCCCGTGAAGCACCTGCGGAGCCTGAGCCTCCAGAGACTTCACAATATCTGACCGGTCAATGTTCCTCAAAGCTCCATAAAGGTTCTCCACTGAAGATGTGATGATGGAGGAGTATACAAATAGAAGGAAACAGTTACAAAGAGAAGAGTAAAATGAGTTACAGTAAATACAATATGTGTATGTTATAGTTTTGTGATTTTAATTACATTTTCAAATTAATATTACAGTTTAAGTTTAGTTAGTTTCAGCAGTAGTTTTCATAGCTGCAATGGTAGCACTTTACAATAAGGTTCTATTTGTTAACATTAGTTAACTACATTAATACTAACAATGAAAAATGCGTAATATTTCAACATTTACTAATACATTATTAAAAAGAACTAACATGAATTAAAATGAACAGTTGTGTTTTTATTGACTAACATTAACAGTGATGAATAAATACTGTTATTTTGACATTTTATCCACTTTTTTAGTTTAGTTTTGTTTTAGTTTAATGTTCAGCCTTCATTTATTATTTTATTCCAGTTCAGGATTTTTAAATCAATAGTTTTCATCTTGGTTTATGATAATAATCCTGATGTATAAAGCCACAAAGATGTAGAGCGTTAATTATGGATCCTCACTCTTGGCCTTCTTGCCCTCGCGGCTGACCCACAGGTTGAGCAGAGCTGAACTCTGGTCCAGGAGAGAGTTGGGATTCTCCACTCTGATCCGGTTAATGTCATCCACACTGCACTGCAGCTCCCTCGCCAGCTCTATCAACGAAAACAGACAAAAACACTTATAATATATGAGTTAAGGGAAAGACTGAGAGGTAATGAAAAGAGATACAAGAAGTAAAGCTCTTACCGGTCCAGCTCAGTCCCAGCTGTTCTGCTATTACTGTGATCTTTAGCTCGGTTCTCTCCATGACATTCACAGTGGCTGAATCAAAGACAAAATATATCACTGTTTCCACTGACAGTCCAATGATGAACCACTTTAATAACATACCCAGCTATGCTAGTGGATAATATATATTTCACTGTGGCTTTCACTGAAAAACCCAAGAGACGTAATACAATATAGACTATAGATCACAATAACAATATGACCATATATTTGGGGTTAGTTGATATATGATTTTATCTGTCATATATAAAGAACTGAACATATGAACTGAACATAAAGAACTGAACAACACTACCATTTAAAAGTTTAGGACTGGTAAGATTTTTAAGGTTTTTAAAAAAGAAGTATCTTATGGCATACATCAAAAATACAGTAAAAACTGTAATATTGTGAAAAATTACTACAATTTAAAATAACTATTTTCTATTTTTTTAATCTTTTAAAATGTAATTTATTTCTGTGATATAAAAAGGTGAATTTTCAGCATCATTACTCCAGTTTTCAGTGTCACATGATCCTTCAGAAATGATTTTAATATGCTAATTTGCTCCTCAAGAAACATTTTATATTATTATTAATAATGTTAAAAATAGTTATTGCTGCTTAACATTTTTTGTGAAAACCATGATACATTTGTTGTCAGGATACTTTGATGAATAGAAGTTCAAAAGATGAGTATTTATTTGAAACTAAAATCTTTTGTAAAATCATAAATGTCTTCACTGTCATGTTTGATCAATTGAATGCATCCTTGCAGAATAAATGTATTAATTTCTTTAAAACAAATCTTACCAACTCACAAACTTTAAAACAAATCTTACCAACTTACAAACTTTTGAACAGTAGTGTATACATGGGGTTATATGAATAATGAACGTGTTCAGTAAAGATCTTGTCAATAAAGATCTGAATAACATAATGAAAACAGCCTCTTCTAGAAATCTATAGTTTTCATTGAGAACTGTATATGAAATTAATGTACTGGACATATTACAGCCACTATATGATAAAACACCTTGTAAAAATGCCCAGATGCCAAGATTAGTTACAACTGGTGACTGAAATGATAACATTGGTCATCACTTACCAAGACCTGGTCAAAATCTGCACTCTACATACATTAGTTGGCTTCATCTGCTTCGAGAACAATGAAGATGTGACGTGTTTTGGATGGCAAAGATGATTCGAACCTCCTGGACCCTTTCTATAATCACTCCCCCACCTTCAACATCTCTAAACAAGCAGTTTTTAGCAGTCCTTTCCCTTTAAAGCTCATTCTCAAAGCTGGAGCTTGCCATGCTAAGAGTATTTATGCTGGAATCAAACCAGCACCATGCGCTACATTACTGCTCATTCGCTCAGTAAATATAAGGGCCGCCCGTTTCTCTGAATTGTTTGTGTAAGTAGTGGCCCCTCTGAGTGCAATCCCAGCATCACCCTCATAAAAGAGAGCAGTGCTCAGCATCCAATGCCCAATCACAGCCATGCATGAGAGAGTGGGCAGGTATAGAAGCAAGGATATGGGCACAGCATTCAGAAGCCCCCTTCCTCCACACCTGAGGGGACGCGTCATGGTGCCGCTATGTCTTACCCAGGCCAGGCTCGTTCAGGGCGCTGTACCTCTCCCTCAGGGCGAGAGGGGTCAACGTTCTCCGCCGCTCATCGCTACCCACCACCTAAGACAAAAATACTAAGTAAATACAGTGCTGCAGTTTAGTCTTTCATACAGTATTTATCGGAGCATGTAAATTCTCATCAAGGTAAAGTGCTCATGTATAAAAATAGCTTGAAGGTGTTATAATACACAGAAAGAGAATCTGGAGACAATATTACATCTGAAACACCAACTGCATCCTTTATTATTTGCATTTGTCCTTTTTCTAAAATGGGTATGTTTACGAGATATATAAAAAAAATTGAAGGGAAAGGGATGAAATCAAGATAAATGGTGCAATACACCACATGCTTTTGTTTTTCTTGTTTATGCATCATCATTTTTTTCCCATTTTTTTTTAATGCACAAATCTAACGTAGAGTCTCAAAAATAACTTCTCATTTCATTTTAATCCATTTAAGACAATTTAGAATGACTATTACTTCTGTAGCCTGAACCATAACCTTTAAGGAATATCTTGCGATATCTCTAGACACATCCTGAATGCTATGTGCCCTGAAGAAGAATTATAATTTCTTTAATTATGCAGTTTAATTGAATCTTAGCGTTAAATGGTCCACTCTAGACAACTTGTACCGTCAAGTGACATAAACTCCATTATGAGCTGGAGATCAGTTAAACATTTTTGAGTGTCATTTGAGTTTAAAAGGTCAAACATAAATAAATAAATAAATAATTTATTTAGACAGGATTAGGTTCCCAAACAATTAAATTTTTTTAAGTATTTTTTAAAACAAAATAAACATCCCCAAATAACATTTATTTATTTATAAATAATATATTTTATTATATATATTTTTAATTTTAATTCATACATTTAAATTACAATATTTTAATGTTGTTTTCACATACAAATAATGAGACTGTGATTCCAACTGCGATATGAAAAATCTTATAATGCTGACATAAACAGCAAAAAAGCATAACATCACATTGAAACATCAGCTCTCAAAAACCATTAAAGCAATGCCTTTTGTTACCAAATGAAGTCAAGTCTTGCCCAGGCTCTACTGTATTAATATTTAAGTGTTAATATTTAAGGGTGTTCACACTTGAGTCATCTTAAGAAAACTCAGACCTCTTTCAGTGACCAAAAATTGAACTATTCATTATTTTTTTAAATAATTATTGAATTGTATTTATTTATTTATTAGTTTTTATTACAATATTTTATTTTAGTTTTCATGTTGAATGTGATTCCAGGTAGCCCTTTAACCAACAACAGCTATTTACCAAGAAAGTTGACAAAAGGTCTAAATTTCCTAATGATTATGCACCAGGAGGCACAATAAGATTAATGTCAGTCAAGCGAGTTGACACGTTTTGAAAAATACACATGGGATTGGAATTCTCAGAGGTCTCCCAAGTTGGATTCAGCCCAAATATCAAGAGTTAATTTGCTTTGAAATTTTTACTGAGGCTGAGTGACAAAAACACAGACGTGCAAACTAGTTTTGCTCATGAGAACAAGAGCAGGTGTTACTGATCACAGAGGAAATGAACAGTGACGGCACCTTGACGCAGGGAGGCATGGTGATGTTGAGGTTGCACAGCACGTGCTGCGTGTCCTCGTACTTAGTAGACTTGCGCAGGAAGGACAGGAACCCGGTGGCTTCCTTATTGCCGTCTCTCACCTGATGAGCCAGGGGAAATGGAGAGGTAGGGAGGGACAGATGGAGAGAGGAGAACAGAGGGGTGAAAACGAGGTGAAGGGTCGAATGAGAACAAAAGAGAGGGGGGAGATGAATAAAGGGAGTGAAAGAAGAAAGAGAGAGGTAGAGAAAGAGAAAGATTAAAGAGTGTTAGAAAGAGCAGCTGCCCGGCTGTGACTCATACAGGTTGGCGGGAGGTGGGGAAGGGGATGGAGGCAGTCCATAGGCAGGCGAGAGACAGAGAGAGATTTACCTTCACTTTTACCTGGCCGTCTGTGAGATCAGACAGTAAGAGAGTGACCGTGAGAGAGAGAGAGAGAGACAGTGAGACAGACATACAGACAGGCAGGCAGATAGACTGGCAGGCAGGCTAGAAGGTGAAAGAGTTAAGGGCATGCTCACGAGACTAATACAACAGTTACGAGGTGAACCGCTACACCACAGAGCCAAAAATACAACACAGAGCAGCTCGTCTGAGGCTGAACGATCACAGAAATAGGTGCGAGTGGAAGCCACAATGACTGACAAACAAATGGAGGGAGGGAGACAAGTGGAGCGAGAGAAAGACAGCACTGGGGGAAATCTGAGACACTGAGGACTAGGACTGCACCATTTGGACTAAAAATATTGGCAAATATTACGATTGTGATTCCAGCTACAATTGATAAAGGTTTAATAACTCATGTTGCTGATTTAAAGAACAACAAAAAAGCATAAAATCACATTGAAACACCAGCTCGCAAAAAACATAAGGCAATGTCTGTTGTTTCAAAATCAAGTCATGTTTTTCCACGCTCTACTACCAGTACTGTTTAAGGGTTTTCACACTTAAGTTCTCTGAAAAAGAAGTGACTGAAAAGCAAACTGAGTTAAAAAATAAATAAATAAAGAAAGAAAAATGTTCCTTTTGCATGCAGACTGGAAGTGAACCTGAAAGTATCACACAGTTTCTTTATCTCTTTTTGACCACTTTACACTCACACATCTTTTTTTTTTAAAACACCACTTGAACATGATTATTATTTGCAGTAGTAATATATTAATTATTAATATGATCTATTACTATGATCTAGAGCAGAATAACATTTAAATATATATATATATATATATATATTATCTTGCTTTCATCTCTTCTCATGTGATACATCATTATATTTTTAGAATAATTTGACATAATATATTTTATCCACTTTATCTCTTTTGTCCACGTTTTACTCGCACATTGATTAAAAAAAAAAAAAAACACTACCTGAACATTATTATTATTATTATTACTGTTAATAATAATAATAAAAATAAGAATTGAATATTAGAATATGATTTATTAATATTGTCTGGAAAATAAAATTATGTAATTTATTACAACATATTACAAAAACATTATTAGAGTTTCATATTACATTGACATAATAAATTATAAATAATAAACTATTCTTCTTCATCTTTTTCTATTATTATTAATAATAATAATAATAGTAACTGTTTATTCTAATAATATTTATTAATATTATCTAGCATATTACAATAATATAATTTATTGTATAATAGTATAAAACCATTTTCTGCAATATTTCTGTTATAATATTTTTTACTGTTATCGGCTCTCCTGTGACCCAGTGTCACATTATTCGATTTTCATACTAAATTGTAGTGGAAAAATGTTTGAAATTACATTAATGTAAAAATATAAAAATATAGTGAACCTGAAGCACTTTGCGTTCACATTGGACGATATAAAGGAATTGCAGAGCAAAATGCAAACCAGGCCACATCCTGAACCGCTTGCTGACGCTCTGGGGTCACACTAAGCCATATTACAATTTTGCTTTTATGATGATTTTATTGAATACATATGCAGCCCTACCGAAGACATTAGGGAGTACATAAAACTAAAACTAAAGATGATCAGACAAAGTGGTTAACAATGCTAACACACACACTCACACACAAAAATTATACACGTTTAATGACACACAAATATGTGTAGGTTGACTGAAAAAAGCAAATTATTGACACAGAGGAAGTTGGCATGAACTGCTTAGCCTATATTTCCTAAGACACACTTACAGACGGACAGAAATAAATAAGAGAAAGACCGATAAACCGACCTTTACAGAGACAGGTAGCCGGTTGTCTCTGAAGGCTTGGAAACTGAAGCTACGTGACTGCTGGG